>JADBJO010006475.1:91050-109487 GCA_016801955.1 Conus betulinus | reverse complement strand
CAGACCCTTACCCCTCACTTTATGATGAAACAGTGAGAACCTGTCTATGGTATTAGCAGCAGTGTGGATGTATAATAACCATATACATTCAGTGTAACATAGACAGAACCCTTGTGGTAGTCCAATGAGAACTGAAACACAGCCTATGGAATTGTCACGCCATTTCTTATCTATGTATAAGTAATAAAAGTTGATGTGTGAAAGTGCACTTAACTTGTGTCAGTTCCCTGTTGTTCAATCGAATGTGAATGTTTGAACTTCTCTCTCAATTCTGTATCTCGGAGCTATAAGTACTTGTAATTCATAGTACAGGCCTAAGGAAAATTATCTCAGAGCCAGTCTTCCATATTTTACCAATACCCGGAACAAATAAAAATTTCTTCGATGACTAGTACCGGAAAGTTGCTCCTTCCACCACTAGTAAGAGAGAGGGGTGTAGGTGAAATGTAAGATAATTCTCATAGAGAAATTATTCCAAGTCCTTCCCCTAGTCCTAATAATAAGTCACACAAGGGGGTCGAAATTGAGCCTAGACAGATGTACCAAACTGTTGTTTCTAAAACAGTGGATGTCTGATTATAGTGTAGACAATAAGCCACAAGCTTAAAAAAGACAATTTAAGAAATCTTACCACATATTTGTTCTTAAAATCATTGTTGATGAAATATCAAATGGTAGAGAGGCAGACAATTTAAAAAATCTTACCACATATTTGTTCTTAAAATCATTGTTGATGAAATATCAAATGGTAGAAAGGCCAGACTGCACAGTTGTTCTATTGACTGTAAGAATGCCTTTGACATCATTCAGCATGAGGTTTACTAATAACATTTTGCAAAAGGTGAATGAGAGGCAACTGTTTTAAAAAGTTAATATCAATATACAGTAACAGCAAAATCTGTACAAAGACAACTTATTAAATAGCTCATAAGACACCATTGGTGAAAGGTTTTTCCCAAGGCACACACCGAGTCCAAAACTTTTCGACATATTCAAATACCTTCCATCTCATAAGAGTCATAAACAAGGGAACAATTCTACTTCAAACACAAACAAGAACACCAAGCTTACATGTCGTATACAGACGAGGACTGCGAACCCCCCCCCCCCCCCCCCCCACCTCCACCTCTCCTCCAAAGCTGACCTATGAAATAAGCTAAATTTAACACAGATTGAGATTTAAAGCTAGTCAAGAGAAACAAGTTGTCATTCTCATCCAAACAGACCCTAAAATACATTTGGCATTTCACATATGTGTTAAACAGTCTCAAGATTACAAGAGAAAAAAAAGAGGACAAAATACTACGGGGTCAATTTCCATTTTAAGAAATGGTGCGCCAGAACAAGTTGTGAAGCGAAGGACCCAATCACCATGCATCTCACTAAGATGGTGGAGTAAAGGCTCAGACTGCAGCCAGACGTAATGACTTGCCTACATCTTAAGTGATCACACCGATATTAACTCACAGGACTGAACTAGATTTCCCATTTTCAGTCAGCTGACATATATTCATCCTTTTCCAAAAGAGCTATTGCAAGCTTTTCCTCATGGGGGGGGGGGGGGGGGGGGGGGGAGTCTGTGAGTATCTTGTACGCCTACAGTAAGAGGTATTTTGGAGAACTTAGACTCTGAGCTTACCTTACCCACCTGCAAACAATATGCAAAACTCTGAATGGGTTAAACACAACAGCAGCAAATGACACATCCTACCTCAAACAGATGCTCAACGACATGCTTAAAAATACAGAAATAACTGAAATATATAATCATGGTTACAGTTTATCTGAAGTGTGCTATATAAAATAGGAATGAACCATATCTGGAAAAAAATCAACTAATCCATAGTTTCATGACAAAGGAATAAGCTATAAACAGAATCTAGACATAGAAATTTTGGGAAGAAAAAAAAGCTTCACTCCGAGACATTTTTCACACAAATTTACCCGAAGATTCCGAGTAGAACCATACACAAGATACGTACGGAACTTTGAATAAAGATGCGAAGTAAACTTCATATGGATGCTCACTACCCACAGATATGCACTAGCACTACAAGGCAAAATAGAAGATATTCAGTATACGCTGTGGTCGAGCCTTCTCGGGTTACATCTCGTTTTCTGGACAGTTGCTCCAGATAAAAGCTATTAAAACTATAATTAAGAGAACAGCTTCATCCAGATATATCACACCCGGACTTGCATAAACAGAGTCAAAATGAAACGCTCTGCTATGCCGATCTGAAAATGCATCTTACAAAATATGTTCATGACTGCAGAAATATTACGGGGCAATAACTGGTACCTTTAGGTGATGATTCAAGCATAGTGATCTGCCTTAATGTAGATGTGTCATTAGTAGTATATTGTCCACATACACCCTTAAGGTTGTCAGGTCCAAGTCTAAGTCAGACAGTAATTGATAGTTCCCCTGTGCAGCACCTGTAGGGTTTAATATTCACATGTTGACGTCCATGTCCTCATCATCATCCCATCTCACACGCCATCCTTCCCCACCTCCGTCCCAGAACCTTTGCAAGTCGTTTTTTCATCATGATAAGGAAGTGTTTTGCTGCACATGTTTCCCCATACTTCTTCTTTGTTCCATACAAACATTTGGTTAACCAGCAGGGGAGGTGAGGGAGGTGGGTGGGGTGAAGGCTTGAGGGTAGGATCTCTCAGAGAGTCAAAGTCTGATTTATACAGCAAATATTCGTGACAATGCTTCGGTCATTAAGTAGTAGAAGTGACAAATCTCTCTGACTGTGAGCATACTTTAGCCTCTGTCTGTGGAATCTGTGTGTCTGTGTGACCATGGTCAGAATGTGTTCCACTCGCTGCAGACCGATCTTTCTGAAAATTTGTAGGTATGTTCATTATGGGTCAAGGATGATGCCCAATGTTTTAGTTTACCATTACAGTTGTTATTAACGGCTGTAACAGTTTTTCTTCTTTATGGAATATCTCCGAAAGTACTTGGCTGATCTCTTTGTGAAAATTAGCAGGTATGTTCATTATGGGTCACGAATGATGCCCGATGTTGTAGTTTACCCCCGTTATAGTCGTTACTAACGGCTGTAACAGCCTGTAACGGTTTTTCTTCTTTATGGAATATCTCCGAAAGTACTTGGCTGATCTTTGTGAAAATTAGTAGGTATGTTCAATATGGGTCACAGATGATGCCCGATGTTTTAGTTAACCCCGTTATAACAGTTACTAACGGCTGTAACGGCCTGTAACAGTTTTTTCTTCTTTATAAAATATCTCAAAAGTACTTGGCCGATCTTTCTGAAAATTGAAGGTATATGTTGATTATGGGTCATGAATAATGCTTGATATTTTAGTTTACCGTTATAGCCGTAACTAACTGTAACGGCATGTAACGTTTTTTTCTTCTTTATGGAATATCTCCGAAAGTACTTGGCCAATCTTTGTGATATTAGCTGGTATGTTCATTATGGGTCACAGATGATGCTGATGTTTTTAAGTTTACCCCGTTATAGCCGTTACTAACGGCGGTAACGGCCTGTAATGGTTTTCTTCTTTATGGAATATCTCCGAAAGTACTTGGCCTATCTTTCTGAAAATCTGCAGGTATGTTCATTATGGGTCACGAATAATGCCCGATGTTTTAGTTTACCCGTTATAGCCGTTACAAACAGTTTTTCTTCTCTATGGAATATCTCCGAAAGTACTTGGCGGCCGATCTTTCTGACAATTTGTAGGTATGTTCATTATGGGCGATGGATGCATGCCCGACATTTTAGATTATCGTTACACAGCCGTTACTAACGGCTGTAATGGCCCACAATGGTTTTTCTTGGCCGATCTTTCTGAAAAATTGTAGGTATGTTCATTATGGTTCACGGATCATGCCTGCCGTTTAGTTTACCGTTATAGCTGTTATTAATGGCTATAACGATCCACAACGGTTTTTCTTTTTTATGGAATATCTCCGTAAGTACGCGACCGATCTTTCTGAAAATTTGTAGTATATGTTCATTATTTCGTCACAGATGATGCCCGATGTTTTAGTTTACCGTTATAGCCGTTACTAACGGCTATTCTTCTCTTCATGGAATATCTCAGGAAGTACGTGGCCGATATTTCTCAAAATTTGTATGTTCATTATGGGTGACGGATGATGCCCGATGTTTAAGTTTACCATTATGGCTTTTACTAATGACCCATAATGGTTTTTCTTCTTGATGGACAATCTCAGAAAGTTCTTGGCCGATCTTTCTTAAAATTTGTAAGTATGTTCATTATAGGTCACAGATGATGGCCGATGTTTACCAGAGTAGCCATTACTAAGGGTTACACCAGCCCAGACGGTTCTTCCTCTTTACGGTATATATCATGCGTATTCAGGATAAACTGGGAGTACGTTTATATGGTTTGCATCTTGTTTTTACTTTCCTTTCCTTCTTCTCCTTCTTTCTTTCTTCTTTTTTTTTTCACTACTTTGACATTCTTCACGGCACTTTCTCTCCACCACCCCTTCACCAGTTCTGTTCTTCTGGCTATCTTGGTAGGAAGGTGAATTGTGATTTCTCTCCGTAGTGATGAGAATGCCACAGAACTACAGGTAGTATATCTCAGTTACATGCAGACTACACACAACCAGCCTACCCCAAACCAATGGAACTCACAGGTGAGTCAAAAACATGACTCTGTGCAGGCATACCAAACGGTTCTGTTCATAAGACAACTCTACACAGAATACTACACTGTTCTGTTCATAAGAATACTCTACACAAGCTACTACACTGTTCTGTTCATAAGAATACACAGGTGTACCAAACAGTTCTGTTCATGACGACTCTATGCAGGCTACCACACTGTTCTGTTCATAAGACAGCTCTACACAGGTGTACTACACTGTTCTGTTCACAGGAATATACACAGGTGTACCAAACGGTTTCTGTTCAAAAGACAAATCTATGAAGGCATTTTAAATAGTAAGGTAGGGTAATGCTGCTTATAGCCCAGCCGACCGCATAGGGCCATATCAGGGCTGTCACCACGTTAAAATCAACTCACAAATTATTCATTCACACACCACTCTTTTAAATACATCTTCTAAAAACCCACACAAAATTTTGTTAAAAATTTTTTCACTGTAAAATCTCAGATCCGATGAAAAAATGTTATTAATCTCTTTCAAGAATTCAAGGATGGCACCAGGCGGAACACCTCTGAACAAGATTTTCATGGCGTTTTAAATGGTTCCGTTCATAAGAGAACTCTACGCAGACCTGTTAAACAGTTATTTATTAGGAGACCCCTGCACAGGTGCATTAAATAAAACGATCATGTTCATAAGATGACTCCGCGCAGGCATTTTCAACGGTTATGTTCACGAGACAATTCTACGCAGGCGAACTATATGGTTATTTTGCAAGACAATTCTATGCAGGCCAACGACACGGTTATTTAGCAAGACAATTCTATGCAGGCGAACTATATGGTTATTTTGCAAGACAATTCTACGCAGGCGAACTATATGGTTATTTTGCAAGACAATTCTATGCAGGCGAACGGCACGGTTATTTAGCAAGACAATTCTACACAGGCGAACTATATGGTTATTTTGCAAGACAATTCTACGCAGGGCGAACTATATGGTTATTTTGCAAGACACATTCTATGCAGGCGAACGACACGGTTATTTAGCAAGACAATTCTATGCAGGCGAACGACACGGTTATTTAGCAAGACAATTCTATGCAGGCGAACGACACGGTTATTTAGCAAGACAATTCTATGCAGGCGAACGACACGGTTATTTAGCAAGACAATTCTATGCGGGTATACTGAACAGTGCTATTGGTAAGACACAATTCAACGGACTATCATCTGCTGTCAGAGAAAGATTTTATGCATGCAATTACATTCTGACGCCCACACGTTAACACCATCACCCCACCCCCCAATCCTCCTTGCAATCCACCCATGACTCACCCCGCTCACTCCTTTTTTTTTTTTTTTTTTCCTGATTCTTGCCTTGTCATTTCATATTGATCTAGAAACTGTTTACCTACACTTGGTTTTCTCCACTACTTATTTCACACACACACACACACACACACAGAGAGTATTTGTAGATACTATATAGAGTGCAATTTGGCGTGAAGTTGGTTTTATCATTTTTATCTTTGTTAAAACAATGTTAAAAAAATTTTTATAACTTGTTTGAACGTTATAAGGCAGCCAGTATATAGTAATACAGAAAAAAAAAAAGCGTGACTCAATTCATGCCTAATGCCTTGGATCATTAAAATATTAACATTATCATTTCATGACCCCCGACCCCCCCTCCCCCCACCATCCCCCCACCATCCCCCCCCCCCCCCCCCCCCCCCCCCCCCCCCCCCTCTCTCTCTCTCTCTTTCATTTTTTTTTTTTTTACGTCATCCAATGCAATTCATTTTCAATACAAATCGTTTTGTCAGATGGTGGCACAGTGTCCAATTCCACTTGCTTGCATTCCATTACCATGTGTGCATGCACGCTCTGTGCGTGTGTGTGTGTGTGTGTGTGTGTGTGTGTGTGTGCGTGCGTGCATGCATGTGATGTGCGCACGCACGCGTGTATGCGTGTGCGTGTGCGCACGCGCGTGCGTGCGTGCGTGCGTGCGTGTGTGTGCGTGCGTGTGTGTGTGTGTGAACTACACACGGTTTCAAAGCAACCTGCCAACAGTCTTTCAATATCACGTCAAACAAAGTGACGATCCACTTGACAGCTTGATTAGCAGCAGAGCAGCTCGCCCCCAGTGTCACTTCAGTCAGAGTCACCTGACTCAAGTCATGCTCTGCTGTGTACCTTTTTTTTTTTTTTTTTTTTTCTTTTTTACCGTCGTCACATATTGAGATCGGGATGCTCTTTTTTTTCCCTGAGTCATCCAGCCAGTTTCGTTGTTAAGGAATAATTCCAGCATCATATAGTAAATCTTATGGTATGTCTAAACCTAAATCGTACGTCTCCAATATACAATGCTAAAAGGCACAGAAAACATCTGTGTACAGTGGTGAGTCACACATGACTACTGTGACGATGTTTAAGTCACAGAAAAACATCTGTGTACAATGGTGAGTCACATATGACTACTGTGACAATGTTAAAGTCACAGAAAGACATCTGTGTACAATGCTCGAAGTCACATAAGACTATTGTGACAATGTTAAATGTAATGAAAAATTCATATGTACAATGCTAAAAACCATAAATGACCATTGTGTATGATGTTAAAAGTAACTAACAATTTCTGTGTACAATTTTAAAACTTGTGAATAATTTCTATGTACAATGCTTCACGTGATAGAACAACTCACTTCTGTTTTAAGTCACTGCTGCGTACAATGTTGTAAATTATGGATTGACTCCTGTGCATAACAATGCGAGTCAGGAAGCAACGTTGTGAGTCAGAGTGACTTGAGCACACAACGTTGTGAGTCAGGAAATGACTCCTGCGCACAACGTTGTGAGTCAGGGAGTGACCCCTGTGCACAACGTCTTAAGTCAGGGAGTGACTCCTGTGCACAACGTCATAAGTCAGGGTGTGACTCGTGTGCACAAGCTCATAAGTCAGGGTGTGACTCCTTGGCACAACGTCATAAGTCAG
Organism: Conus betulinus; assembly: GCA_016801955.1. NCBI lineage: Eukaryota > Metazoa > Mollusca > Gastropoda > Neogastropoda > Conidae > Conus > Conus betulinus. Next base: position 101,866 of record JADBJO010006475.1, on the reverse strand, counting down.
GGTGTGACTCGCGTGCACAAGCTCATAAGTCAGGGTGTGACTCCTTGGCACAACGTCATAAGTCAGGGTGTGACTCGTGTGCACGTCATAAGTAATGGAATGACCTGCACAATGCTAGAGGTCATAAAATGACTCCCGAGTACAATGCTAGAGGTCGTAACATGACTCCAAGTACAAAGCTGGATGTGATGGAAAGACTCCTTGAATAATGCTGAGAGCCACAGAAGGACTCCTGTGTGATGGATGGCATGAAATTACTCCTTCGTACATGCTGGAAGTCATGGAATGACTTTTATTTACAGTGCTAAAACCTCTAAAATGACTCCTGTGTACAATGCTAAATGGACTTACCGTACAATACTAATAAAAAGCCCGTAGAATAACTCCTTTATACAATGCTATACACCACGGAATGATGCCTGTGTACAATGTTCATCGCCATAGAATGGCTGTGTACAATACTAAATCGCCATGGAATGACTCCTGTGTATAATATTAAAAGCGATGGAATGACTCCTGTGTATAATGCTAAAAGCCACGGAATGACTCCTGTGTATGGAATGACTGTGTATGATATTGATCGCCATGGAATGACTCCTGTGTAAAACATTAATCGCCATGGAATGACTCCTGTGTACAATGTTAATCGCCACGGAATGACTCCTGTGTACAATGTTAATCGCCATTGAATGACTCCTGTATACAACATTAATCATCATGGAACGACTCCTGTGTACAATGCTGATGGCCATGGAATGACTCCTGTGTACAACAGGAAAAATCATAGAATAATTTTTGTGTACAATAGGAAAAGTCATGGAATGACTCCTGCGTACGAGTTAAAAGTCATGAGCGGACCATTTGTACAAAGCTAAAAGAAATGGAATTATTCCTTTGTATATGCTAAAGTCCAGTGATGAATCCTGTGCAATATATAACATCACAGGACGACCCCCTATCTACAATGCTGAAAACCATGGGAAATACTCTGGTGTACAATGGCATAGGTGATAGCATGGACTCTTTGGGGATGGAGATTATTTTCTCCAAAATAACAACACTCACCACCGAACTCCTGATCCCCCAGCCCAACTCAACTCTCCCCTCTCCTTCCCCCCTCCTCTCTCTCCACACACATCTCCCATCCATTCCCTGCCGTGCCCCTCGTCAATCCTCCAAGCAGAAATCGGGGGGAGGAGCAACAGTCCAGTTCTGCAACACCCTTCCTCCCACCTTCGTGGTCCACTACCCTGCCCCCTTTCCCTGTCTCTCTGAAGATGAAGGGTAGGTACCTGTGCAGACGTCTACAGTCCACCGTCTGAAAGCTATAATGATGCTGGTTGGTGCTCTTGTGCATGTAGACGGAGGTTTCGCAGTTCACGCTGTAACTCTTCTCCATCAGATGCCACACGCAGACCGGAGACGGCAGCCTGAACATCTCCCACTGCACGGTGGTCAGGGGCAACAGGTGCTTAGTCTTCAGCATCAGGTGGTTCTTCACACCCCAGGTGATGCTCCACGTGTAAGGTCCATGCTCCCGCATGAAGAAGACATCTATGAAGGGGAATTTGAAGGCCTTGTCCCTGAGCACTGGAAGGCCTGACAGGTAGAATTTCCACTGGGAGTCCGGCGGAGCAAACAGGGTGAACCCAGGGACATTGCCCAACACATGGTGAATCTTTCGCCAGTCTGAAGCGTAGACGCAGACGTCAATATCGTCGTCCCACGGAATAAGGCCTCCATGTCGGTAATACCCCAGCAGAGTGCCCTCGCAGATGAAGAACTGGATGTGGTGTCGCTCACAGACGGTCTGAAACACGTGCATGGTGAACATGAGCTGAGCACGTTCTTTCAGAGATAGGATCGGCTGGAAGGCTTCCAACATGGCCAGTTCTTCACCCACTTTAGGGTCCGTGTAAGTTAGAGTCTGCAATGCCTGTTTGTGGAGGAAAAAAAAAGTCCTTGTAAGGGTCCTCCTTGCTCAGGAACTTGCTAACGTCTGAGAGGTTGAAGGCGATGGGCGGCAAACGCCCAGGAGTGGGCTGGACGAACGGGGAGTCGACGGGAAAATGCTGGTTGTCCATCAACATCTGCACCACATGGAACGAGCTGTGAGGCAGCCAGATAGTGGGCAGGAATGGGGACAGCACACACGTGGTCAGGGGCACAGGAGTGACTTCGCATCAGGTGGTTCACCACCCAGGTCATGAGAAAGGTCCATGCTCCCGCATGTAGAAGACATCTATGAAGGGGAATTTGAAGGCCTTGTCCCTGAGCACTGGAAGGCCTGACAGGTAGAATTTCCACTGGGAGTCCGGCGGAGCAAACAGGGTGAACCCAGGGACATTGCCCAACACATGGTGAATCTTTCGCCAGTCTGAAGCGTAGACGCAGACGTCAATATCGTCGTCCCACGGAATAAGGCCTCCATGTCGGTAATACCCCAGCAGAGTGCCCTCGCAGATGAAGAACTGGATGGTGTCGCTCACAGACGGTCTGAAACACGTGCATGGTGAACATGAGCTGAGCACGTTCTTTCAGAGATAGGATCGGCTGGAAGGCTTCCAACATGGCCAGTTCTTCACCCACTTTAGGGTCCGTGTAAGTTAGAGTCTGCAATGCCTGTTTGTGGAGGAAAAAGTCCTTGTAAGGGTCCCTCCTTGCTCAGGAACTTGCTAACGTCTGAGAGGTTGAAGGCGATGGGCGGCAAACGCCCAGGAGTGGGCTGGACGAACGGGGAGTCGACGGGAAAAATGCTGGTTGTCCATCAACATCTGCACCACATGGAACGAGCTGTGAGGCAGCCAGATAGTGGGCAGGAATGGGGACAGCACCACGTTCCTGACAGGAGTGACGACGACCACCACCACACAGTCAGGAGAATCCCCATACGGCAGTACATCAATATCCTCTGCCGGCTCTTCTGCATCAGACGGGCCATGATGAAGGAGACACCGACAGGCCAATGTCAGCAGGATCACCAGCTGGCACGTGCACACGGTAAATGCCAGGGCTGTAAAGGAACCAGTCAGACGATGGACACGTGACGGGCACGCTACACCGATGTCCGGGAGGCTGACTGGTCCAAAACTTTAAGATGAATTTTATGTAATCGTTTGCCTGCAACAAATCATAATCATGATCTTCACGACTCTGTGCGGAATGTTTTGATACGTCTGTGTTTCGATTCATTTTACGTATGGGTTCCACTGAAGACCATTTAATGTATAAAACCGTTTGCCTTATACCCATACAAAGCATTTAAACTCTGGCTATAATATGTGTTCTCAGTTATTTATGATTTTCTTTGTTTTTAGTATGATCCACCACCTCGGTAAGAGACTATGATCTGCAGTGAATTAATTATTTGCATACCTCTCTCTGTGTGTGCGTGTGTGCGTGTACGTATACGTGTACGTGTACGTGTGTGTGTGTGTGTGTGTGTGTGTGTGTGTGTGTGCGTGCGTGTGCGTGTGCGTGTGTGTGTGCCGAAAAGGAAGCCCAAGAATGGAGTACTGCAAGGTCCTAATAAAGGTCCCTTCTCTTTTGTCGGTTTAACAGTTGACCCGTTACTACTCATTTCAAATCACATTATATCATGTAAATTGTTTGCTGACAATGGTAATATACAACATTCTAACGATAAATACTCTGACAAGAATAGCAACATCGCGCCAATAAACACCTGAGATATATAACTACAAGATACAAAAATACTGTATTATCTCAATTCTGAGAACTTACAAATACAACAGTGCTGCTGCTGTTTATACATTAGTGACATAAATAAACATGGAAAATAATGAACAATAACCAAGTAGGGTAACTCAACAACAACCCAACAAAATCAATTTAGTTATAATGTAAAACCTCATACATGTAGATAAACACATACTAAACACACACACACACACACACACACACACACACACACACGCACCACTTCCTAATTTCAGAATTTGCTAAAAACAGAAACAACACTGCCAGACCTAAATTCTGATTAAAAGGAGCATTAAAGTGTGATGATGATGATGATGATGATGATGATGATGATGATGATGATGATGCACATAATAAATGATCAAGCAATAATAAAACCCATTTAAATAAACAACAATACTTATGATAGATTTTCAGTATTACATAATGGTCAAACTTTATTTCACAGAATTTTAAAATACATATATAACGGTAAATAATAGCAAAACACATAAAAGTAAGTCAGATCACACACACACATACGCACACACACTCATACGCATGCACACACACACACATATACTCGCATGCATGCGCACACACATTCATGCACACACCCATGAATACATAGATAATTAACATAAAATAAAAAACAGTCAGTAACAACCATGCCTTAATCAAATCAAATTTTCATTATTGCACACAAATGATAAAAATACAGAATAATATAAAAAAGGCAGTTAAATAAATAATCATGGCAAAGAACAGTAGAACACCTTTAGTAAACACCACACACACACACACACACACACACACACAAAGTATACACACACGCCCTCACACTCTGAAGCGATCAAAGCTAAGTGAATTTTCATTATTTTTATTTGTTTTTGTCTTACCTGAAGAAGACCTAAGAGGTCGAAACGCGTTGTGTTTTGTCTTGTGACTCGTTTGTCCACATTTCTCTGGGCGGTTCGCTAACATTTATTTAAGATTTGTTTAGATTTCCGCCGCCTGCAGTCATATCACTTTGCAACTAGACCCTTTCCACAGTTTGACCATCAATTACAAGGTCTGCAATGGGGGATGGGGCTCTACGGATATCTATCACCAGTTCTTTTGCTTTGCTGACATTAAACTTCAGAAAGTTTTCAGAACACCAAGCCATAAATGTACCGACATCATCAAAATAGGTAGTGTCTCGGTTAGTTAGGTAGATCAAGGTTGGCTGTGTCATCAGAATACTTAATAACCGTTGTTGTGTTTGAGCCTCTACAGTCGTTGGTATAGTGAAGAGCACAGGTGAAAGCACAGTGCCTTGAGGTGAGCCAGTGGATGTGGAACGTGGGGAAGACAGAGTTCCCTGATAACATACTGATTGAGGTCTCCTGACAAGTTCATTATCCGAACAATCAATCTTGGGGAAACCTGAAGAGCGAGTAGTTTCTGTGCCATGAGGTGAGGCTGTATCGTGTTGAATGCTGAAGAGAAATCAATGAAGAGTGTTCTGACAAAGGAATTTTGTGTGTCTAGATGTGCGTAAGCATTGCTGAGTAATGTGATGGTTGCAATGTCTGTGGATTCTACTTTGCTTGTATGCAAACTGGAAAGGATCGAGTTGATGCTGTGTTTGTGAAAGCAGTTTCGAAAGAATGATGCGCTCAAAACATTTTTTAAAACAATGCTAGTGAGAGCAACAGGCCTATAATCATTCAGCTGGGACGGTTTTTCTTGACATGGGGACTGGGCAAAAGGTTGAGTTTTTCCAAATAGTTGGGGACAACACATTCTCTCGGGGACTGTGGAAATAGTTTACTCAAAATCCCACTAAGCTGTGTAGCACATGATCACAGAAGTCTTCCACTGACACAGTCAGGACCTACTGCTTTATGTAGATGGAGTTTCTTGAAAAGTCTCTCAAGGCTAGCGCCAGGGACCTCCATGTCATCTGAACCATCCTCTTCACTAATCTTCTTATGAAGATCAGATACCACGTTAGAAAGGTCATCTCTAAGGTCATCACGTTCAAAACGACAGTAGAAATCATTTAGTTTGTTAGCTAACTTAATTTAGCACTTTCAGTCAAAGAGCAAAAGTTACTTTTTGGCTTGTCCTGACCTGACAGTATTTTCAGCCCTCGCCAAGCATCCTGCATGTTGCCCGACTGAAACTTGTTTTCAACCTTCTCCTTGTATTTTGTTTCTGCTGAGCGAATTTTGCCTCTGAGCTTCTTTTGAACTAGTTTTCTTTCTGCTTCATCACTAGACTGAAAGGCCTTTTCTTTTTGGTTACTTGTGCCCTTCAGTGATCTGGATATCCATGGCTTATTGTTGGGGATATATTTTTACAGTTTGGGGGGGAATTACCCTGTTCTCGCAAAATATAACAAATTAGGAAATCACTTCTACAGCTTCATTAATCATTAATGTCTTGTAAAGAATCTAGGAAAACGTCCCAGTCTGTACATCGGTAACAGCCCTGCAATGCCTTGATTGCCTCTCCAGACCACATCTTTACTGTCTTTGTTACAACTGGTTCTGTCTCTATCTGTATCTTTGTTACAAACTGGTTCTGTGTCTATAAGCAGGGATCAGATGGACTGTATCATGATCAGAATTACCAATATTTGGAAAAAGGGGGGGGGGGGGGGGGGGCAGATTTATAAGCATCTTTAATGTTGCCACAGCAATGGTCTGGTTGTCCTTGCAGGCGTGTGTTGCACTTAACATATTGCTCGAATTTTGTAAGGATAGTCTGTAAGCCACATGAATTAAAATCTCTGAGTACCAAAGTTAGGAGCATCGGGTGAAATACTCTGCAAGAAGTGGACAACATCGACTATTTCCGTAGCTGCTTGAGCTTTGTTGGCCCTGGGTGTGAGTATACAGCCGTAACAAACACAGGTATACCACTATAGTATATTTGGTTCATGCTCGTGTTTTGTTCACTTCTACTTGCTTATGAGAATCTAACACACACACACACACACACACACACACACACACACACAGAGCAAACCTATGCACCTTCACCTTAGGGGTGGGGGGGGGGCGGGGGTGCAAAAAGCAGCAACCAACTCATTCTCCACAGAGTATGAACCTAAAAAGTAAAATACATCACGATGCACTAATGAACAGTAGGCCTAACTGCAGATCCAGTCTCTCTGTCGACTGAAAAAAAAAAAGCGAGACGAAGTCTAAAAACTCTTTCTACTCAGAACACCACATATCTATTATCGTTTCTAAGTTATTCAACAAAAAGTACTCCCTGTTGCCGATGACATCGATGTTGTTGCCCCTTATCGTCTGCACGAAGAGGAACCGGAAATCGGATTAGATTAGTAATAGGTCACAGGTTTAACCAATCGGTGCCTGGCTGACGCCCTCCCGATAGCCGCAAGTCGTTGATCAATCATCATTGTTACATGCTTACTAGATCTAGGCCGCCATACGAACAGGACAAACCAGTTATAAAACAAAACACAGTGTTCTACAGATCTGTAGATATGTTCCCTTTGTCTGGCGGCCTACTTGCCTAACAAAACCTTCATTTTTCTAAAAGCAGTCAGTTCTGGAAAGCTTGGATCTAATTCTGCAGACGTTTTGAAATAAGTTACAGTTCCGATACTAATATTTCACTTGATTCTAATTGAGTGTCATGCAACAAAAGCAAGCCTGTCACTTCAGCAAAAGTATAGCGATCCATTTTATGAGTTTAGAATATTTCAAAAAGAAGGAGAATTACTTGCCAACGAAATCTGCCACTTTCGCAAGCAGTCACCATGGCCGGTTCGTTGTTTGTCCAATGTCCCGGATGTCATGGTGTTTACGTGACGTACGGTTTCCTCCAATAGGCTAGTAAGCCGACTTTTCTGTGTAAAGAACTCAGCCAAGGCCCAACATCTACACGGAAAGCGTTTTACAGACATTCGGCTTACCTTTATGAATTTGCACACATAAATTCTGATTATTTTGCTGCCGTCGGCGGGCAGAAACAGCGAGTCAGACGATCATACGCGCGTGCTTTCTCTGATTATCTCTCACGTGATTTAATCTGACTGGCAAGACCACTTTAAAGAAAAATACACCAAAACCTAGCCAGCACTCGGTTCTGAATCACCGGTATTATTCGATGGGAGAGGAGGAGATCGGGGGAGATCGAGAAGGGTAGGGGGTGGGGTGGCGATCTCCTCCCCTTCTCGCTTTTAGAAAATCTTCGTCTCTCTTCTCCTTACCTCCCCCCCCCCTCCTCCACCTCCCATTCCACTCCCCATTCACAAATTTTGCGCTTATCGCCCCCCCCCCCCTCCCCATCACCCCCGTTTTCACGAAATCTGCTGCTACGTTTCTGGACCCTGGCCTCGATCTGGACCACCTCAATATGATCTTGATCCACCCCTGGAGAGAGAGAGAGAGAGAGAGAGAGAGAGAGAGAGAGAGAGAGAGAGAGAGAGCAACATCGAAATACATTACCTCCGGCATTAGGTATACCCTTACGAATGCAACTAATTAACTATATCATATCATGTACATGTACGCCTCTCCCCAACCTATCATCCATGTAAATGTCAAATTCTGTCATTATGTATATACAATGGTAACTGGAGAAACCTTACGTCACGGGAATAAGTTACAGTGAAAAGGAGTAGAGACCAGTAGGGAGAGGGGATATAAGGAACAAAAACAGACTGGTGGAGGTACAGGAGCTGGGGAAGAGGGAGAGGGCGTTGGAGAGTATCATCTCAGGGAACACAATGAAAGAAATAGAATAGTAATAAAGGGAGGGGAGGGGAGGGTAAAATGCGTCACCCACAGATATAATAAAGGGGAGGACAGAAGGGGCGGGGGTGGGGGGTGGGGGGAGAAAGTAAGATACGTCACCCACACATATAACAATGGGGAGAAAAGAGGGAGCGTTGTATAATATATAACCTGCAGATATAATGAAGGGGAGGAAAGAATGGGAGGGGGCAGAAATATACGTCACACACAGATATAACAAAGGGCATGAAAGAAGGAGAGAAGGTAGTAAGAGACGTCACACACAGATATAATAAAGGGAAGAAGAAAGGAGACGGGAGCAGTATGATACGTCACACACAGATGTAATAAAGGGGAGAGAAAAAGAAGGAGAGAAGGTAGTAAGAGACGTGACACACAGATATAATAAAGGGGAAGAAAGGAGACGGGAGCAGTATGATACGTCACACACAGATGTAATAAAGGGGAGGAAAGAAGAGAGAGAAGGTAGTAAGAGACGTCACACACAGATATAATAAAGGGGAGGAAATAAGGGGAGGGAGGCAGTAAGATACGTCACCCAGAGATGTAATAAAGAGGAGCAAAGGAGGAGAAGGGCAGTAAGATACGTCACCCAGAGATGTAATAAAGAGGAGCAAAGGAGGAGAAGGGCAGTAAGATACGTCACCCAGAGATGTAATAAAGAGGAGCAAAGGAGAGGAGAAGGGCAGTAAGACACGTCACCCAGAGATGTAATAAAGAGGAGCAAAGGAGGAGAAGGGCAGTAAGACACGTCACCCAGAGATGTCATAAAGAGGAGCAAAGGAGGAGAAGGGCAGTAAGACACGTCACCCAGAGATGTCATAAAGAGGAGCAAAGGAGGAGAAGGGCAGTAAGACACGTCACCCAGAGATGTAATAAAGAGGAGCAAAGGAGGAGAAGGGCAGGAAGATACGTCACTCACAGACAGGAAGAATGGCAGGAAGGAAAGGGAAGGAGGTAGGAAGACACGTCACCCAGAGAGATGTAATAAAGAGGAGCAAAGGAGGAGAAGGGCAGTAAGATACGTCACTCACAGATAGGAAGAATGGCAGGAAGGAAAGGGAGGGAGGTAGGAAGACACGTCACTCACAGACAGGAAGAATGGAAGGAAGGAAAGGGAGGGAGGTAGGAAGACACGTCACTCACAGATAGGAAGAATGGAAGGAAGGAAAGGGAGGGAGGTAGGAAGACACGTCACTCACAGACAGGAAGAATGGAAGGAAGGAAAGGGAGGGAGGTAGGAAGACACGTCACTCACAGACAGGAAGAATGGAAGGAAGGAAAGGGAGGGAGGTAGGAAGACACGTCACTCACAGATAGGAAGAATGGCAGGAGGAAAGGGAAGGAGGTAGGAAGATACGTCACCCAGAGATGTAATAAAGAGGAGCAAAGGAGGAGAAGGGCAGGAAGATACGTCACTCACAGATAGGAAGAATGGAAGGAAGGAAAGGGAAGGAGGTAGGAAGACACGTCACCAACAAATGGTTATATCATTTCACTGGAAACAATATACATCAGTCTGTCTATCAAGCATTTTTTTTTTATCTACTTATCCCCTAACTGTCTGTCTGTCTGTCTATCTATCTGTCTGCATGAATCTCTGTGTGTAGTATGCGTGTGTGCGTGCGTGTGCTTCACTGTGTGCGTGTGTGTGCGTGCGTTTCTGTGCACTTGTCTATGTGTGTGTGTGCGTGCGCGCGTGCGCGTGTTTATGTGTGTGTGTGTGTGTGTGTGTGTGTGTGTGTGTGTGTGTGTGTGTGTGTGTGTGCGCGCGCGCGCGCGCGCGCATGTGTGTTTGTGTGTGTGTACGCACGCGAGTACATGTTCCGGTGTGTGGCCACAGATTCGCCGATTCACACTTCTGCTGAACACAACTCTTTTGTTTTAATAAACACATCTATCTATCTATCTATCTATCTATCTATCTATCTCTATCTGTGTATGTTTCTCTCTGTGTGTGAACATGCGTGTGTGCGCGCGTATGTGTTGGTGTGCGCGCGCACGCGAGCGCGCGCGCGTGTGTGTATGTGTGTGTGCACGCGTGTGTGCGTGTGTGTGTGCGTGTGTGTGCGCGTGCGTATGTGTATGTGTATGTGTGTGTGTGTGTGATGTGTGTGTGCGCGCGCGCGCGCGTGTGTACGTGCGTGCGTGCGTGCATGTGCGTATGTCTGTGTATGTATGCGTGTGTGTGTGTGCTCGCGCGTGTGCGTGTTCATGCATGCGTGGGTGCGTGCGTGTGTGCGAGCGCGTGTGTGTTTGTGTGTGTGTGTGTGTGTGCGCGTGTGTGTGTGAATGTGTAGGTGTGTGAATGTGTAGGTGTGTGCATGTGTGTGTGT
>JADBJO010006475.1:77500-81296 GCA_016801955.1 Conus betulinus | reverse complement strand
TGTGAAAATCTCTCGTGCAAGCATTGAAAACTTTTGTCTTCGTTTAATGGGCGATTTTGTCGAAGAAAGCAATAGCGGCTAGACTGCCTTGTCGTGACTTCAAAATAAAAACGTATGCAGCTGCAATTGCAATCGGCCCTCTGCTCGCTCTGCGGATGATTGGCGGGGTGGAGCCAAACCCGGGGCTGGTGACAAGCAGCAAAATACGCGTGAAACAAGACTGGCTAGCAGTGCCAACCCCCACCCCCCCCCCCCCCCCCCCCCGCCCCCCCCCCTCAGGAAAGCTGGCGCCACCGATGAACAGATAGGCCTAACCGGCAACGAACACAGGTACGATGTTATGGAAATGCTCAGAGATATGACAGAAAAAAGACAGCCCTATGGACAACAAAATGGATGCTTTAAACAGGTAAGTCAATGACCAAAGTGAATCAATTGTGAAGTGTTTTCCCTACACTTTAGAGAAGTTCGTTTATATGCTTAAGCACTTGCGCGCGCGCGCGCGCGCACACAACACTCACACACACACACACACACACATGCACGCACGCACGTGTGCACACACTCTCTCTCTCTCTCTACCTTACCTGGTCAGTCCAGTCTCTGGCTTGGGGGTTTCGTCAGGATTCTTTCGCAAGCCCTTCGATGGCACCAACTACAAAGTCGAGTCTCACAATCACTGTCTTTCTGTCAGTGTCCGGGCCCAGCAGTGGTACTGTCAAAGCCGTCAAAGCCGTTGTAACCGTCTACGGCTGTTCTGTCGCAGCGCTAGGGCTAAACTGTCTCCTATTAACTGGGGACCCTAGCACTGGTCTGCCACCAGTGTTTCTGTAGCACGACGTAGCTCCTTAGCTAACTACAAGCTAGCGGGTCCCCTCTCTTCAAGCCAAGAGTCGTACTCCCTAAACTAACAAGAAGTTAGCAGGGCCTCTCTCTTCAAGATCTTGTGTCGCACTGCGGGAGTTCGTCTGCTTGTTTACCTGACTGTCAGTGAACACTTCTCACGCGAGGTGCACCGCTGCGCTCGCCTATGCGCGCAGAAACCGTGCGTCACTACGATTGTAAGAGAAAACAAGGAAATGAAAGAAACAAACTGCAAAGATGGAAGAAAAAATTATGATCTCGAGGGGAGGAGCAGAAGAAATAACTTCTTGTTCCACGGTGTCGCGCGTCCAACCGGACGTACCGAAACTTGGAATGACCGTGAGAGGGCAGTAAAAGAAATCGTCAAAGAGAAAATGGGGGTCTCTCAGGAAACATGGACAAAACCAAAACAGTCGACTTAAAAAATGTTGGCTTTATTAAAAGTCTGAGAGACGGTATTTTAAACGGTCAGGAAATAGAGACTCTGTCTTCGTAGAATTTTCTTGGTGTAATATTCTCTTCAAGCTAGAAATGGACAAGGGGTGTTGAGAAGTTAAGTGGTAAAGCCCTTCGAGCACTTGCAGGGATTAAAAGATTGCGTCTACAATGGAAATCTCTTCCCGCAGTACTATCCTTCATTTCTTTGATATGAAAATCAAGCCTGTTTTGTTGTGTGGATCAGAAATCTGGGGTTTTAAACAATACGATACTACTGAACAAGTACAGATTAAACTTTGTAAAATGATATTAGGGGTTGGACGGACTGTCAGGAATAAATAACACTTGCATAATGAGGCAGATTTCCCTTTTTCTTCTTCTTTTTTTTTTTTTTTTTACAGATACAAATATTAATCTTGTGAAATACTGGTGCAGAGTTCAACATATAGCAAACGACAGATATCCCAGTGTTATTACATGTTATATAGGCAAGATAGGTCTGGAAGAAAGAACTGGGTTACACATATAAGAACTGTTTCATGTACTTACGGTTTGGGGCATGTTTGGGAGATGCAAGATCCTGAAGACTCCAAGATACTTATCGTCAAACCTGGCATGACTCTTTGTCAACAGAGCAAGACTACCTTCTGTACCATCCTGAATTTATACAAGCGTCATACATCACTGATCTTGATGATGTAAAACTTTGAAGAGCATTCTGTCTACTGAAAAGCAACCGACTTCTTCTCAACGGTATCCCTCATTTTGGCAAACTATCGAATGATGGTACCTGTAAACAATGTAATGAGAACTGTGTTGAAGACGCAATGCATTTCATTCTCATATATTCAAGATATGTTTCTATAAGAACGAAATGCATTCTTCAATACTATTGCCGGTTTCCTTTTCGGCAAAAAACATTTTTTTTTTTAAATTTTAAGACTTAAAGGACAGTTGGTGTACAAAGTAGCTCTCTGTTTAACAGAATACTTAAAATGAAGAGAACAATTCTGATATCATAAATGAAAAGAGATCTTTTATGTTTGTTATTCCATCACTTAAAGTAGATAAAGCATATTTCAATAGGAAAAATCGATCTATCTTAGTCGCCGAAATGGTAGCTATACTAATGGCTTTGACATATTTAATTGATTTACCGCAATCAATCTTGCAAGTATTGTTATGTGTCGACTCGATGTCAGTACTACAATCTATCAAGTTTTTCAGTTCTAATTCTGAAAACTTTATTTTAAAGGAAATATTTATTTAATTCATATTTTGATGTGCAAGGGAACCATTTTAACTTTTTTTCTGGGTCCCTTCCCACTGTGGAATTTGGGCAATGAATTCGCTGACAGATCTGCCAAAAAGGGAGCCAAAACTGAAATGAGTGCACAGTCACTTTCTGTCCCCTTGACTTTACAAGAGTGTCATCAAGTGTTAAAACAAGTGGCTTGGGACTTTTTTTTAGAAACAACCAGAACATCCCTTATTTGCGGGTTAATGCTCGAAATAGCCATGTTCTCAGCTTTGATCAGGTTGAAGGCATTGAACACCTGCAGGTTCGTGATATGTATCAGTACAGAAACTTTGTTTCAGTATTTTATAGACTGAAACTCGACGCATCAGAACGAAATATAGTGCAGGAACAAAATGCGTATGTGGTAAGGCAAACGTGTCGAGAGCCCACGTTTTATTTGATTGTGTGACTCTTAAGGCATACTTACCATGTTTATTAGGCATGACAGTGACTGATGTTTTTTCTGATATGATTTTGCTTTCAAAGTTACCTTTTGTTTAATATGTAGTCCTGTTACACACACCTATGCTTCACCACACACATCTCTCTCTCTCTCTCTCTCTCTCTCTCTCTCTCTCTCTCTCTCTCTCTCTCTCTCGTCGTCTAATATCACACAATTTTGTGAAAAGACGTAAGAATGGAAGTACTACTACTACTACTACTACACACACACATATTCTGAACCACAATTCTATCACCACACATCCCCCCCCCCCTCTCTCTCTCTCTCTCTCAAGAGATACACTGATTTTTTTTACCAGTTGGACCGGGTGACAGATTTATGTGTTTGAAGCAGACACATATATTATTGTGTTGCTATCAAATACATTATTTTATTTATTTAAGTTCAGCTGGTCAACATGTCTGTTCCTTTTCTCCTCCATTTGAAGGCTATTGGTCGCTGAAATTGATAGCTTAATTTAAACCAAGTACAGCTTATCTTGTACTGTTTTATTGAATGTCTGTAGGCTTATGTTGCCTCCTCCGCCCCCCCCCCCCCCCCCCCCGCCTTTTCTTGAACGTGAATATCATCCTCTTCTTCCCGCCCCTTTCTCTCTCTCTCTCTCTCTCTCTCTCTCTCTCTCTCTCTCTCTCTCTCTCGAAGCGCTGAACACACTACAAAATACGAATTCTTTAAAACTTTTCAAAAAAACACTTACATAAACATTATGACACAGTAATTTGATTTTTCGA
>JADBJO010006475.1:65000-72500 GCA_016801955.1 Conus betulinus | reverse complement strand
GTGTATGTGTGTCTCTGTGTGTGTCTGCGTGTGCGTGCTTAAGCGTGCTTGCGTGCCAGCGAGCGTGCGTACATGCGTACGTGCATGCGTGCGCGTGCGTGTGTGTGTATGTGTGTGTGTGTGTGTGTGCGCGCGCGCGCGCGCGCGCGCACACACGCACGCGCGCGTGCGTGTGTATTTCCCCCGTAAAAAACGAGCAGAAGTCTCACAATTACAATCCTTGAGATTCGTCTGTAAGTGCGACTTTAGCACAGTGTTTTGGGTGCAGTATTGTTTTTGTCGCTCTTGAAGACTTACACCATTTTCATTGCTAACTGTAATCAAAACCAGGGAAACCAAATGCATACCCTTCACATTTTGCTAAACATATGTTTTGCAGATAATCAAAAACAGCTGTGAATACATTTGAATAGTGTAAATTTGTTTTAAGACGAAAAAGAGCAATCATTATGCATATTTCTGTCACCGAGAATGCATGTGTGAACTGAACCATGCTGTAGCACGCGCCTGCCTTTTAACACTCCCCTTTGACAGAGTTATTGGGTCTGATTTAAAAAAAAAAAAAAAAAAAAAAAAAAAGCTGTATCTTTAGCAAAATTTGAGGAGCAAAAAATACACAAGCAAAACAAACGGCGAAACATATCTCAGAATTGTATCCAATGTCTTTCTTTTGCCAGGACCCAAATGCAATCTGGTTATGTTTGGTGCGTGAACGGATTAGCCCCCTCCCGCCCGCTAACTGTGGGTCGTAGAACTATTATACAAAAGGAATTGAGCTCTGATGTATTAAGGTATGTTACTAGAAGATTTGTGGATGTTGGGGATCTACTAAAGTAATTGTGGGGTGTTAATAAATCGACACTGCAACTGACTAATGACTAAGATTCCTATGTACCGTTCGAGAGAGAGAGAGAGAGAGAGAGAGAGAGAGAGAGAGAGAGAGAGAGAGAGAGAGAGTCAGAGATTCGAGGCAGAAAGTGAGCAAGTGTAGGTTCATGTTCAGAAAACACCAAACCGAAGATAGGACGAGGCAGAATATAATGTAATCCTTTCAATAAACAGGCTCGTAGAATTTACACATGTGTTTATTTTGACTACAAGTTATAACAGACATTCCCAGGAACCCTAACTCTCAACTAAGACCTTCTCTGTCTAGACTAATAAAAAAGATACACACAAAAACACACAGAAGTCACATACCTTAACACCATGATCACTGTGGCCAGGCCCGAAGGCCGAGAGGCCCAGCAACACCTTGACTCACCTAGAGGATGCCAGGGAGGGGAGTTTTTTTGGGAAGTTGATATCTTTAGTTTATATAGCTTTTGCCTGAGTGTGAATTGAATAACTGTGTAGCGTGGCACGTCTTTGACACAGTCAGAGAACGCCAGGCACTGGACATTATCGAGGTCTGGTTTTCATTACTGACCCACTGCTCAGGGATGGGGGAAGGGGGAGGGGCGTAGCGTAGCAATGTGAGGGGGGGGGGGAGCAGGAGAGGGGACCTAGCATGCCAATGCATCCGGGTAGGTAATGAACGGATGTACCGCTCGGGGAGGGGGGGGGGGGGGGGGGGGGAGGGAGGGGCTTAGAATGTCTCTCAGGCGTCACGCTATAGATCAAGGCAATCAATGGCTCGGTCCATCCTGGGTAGGTAGAATGACCGGATGTAACTGCTCGGGGAGGAGGGGATGACACTGGAGAGGCTCAGAATGTCTCTCATGTTACGGTGCGTTTTTTATTTGACAAAACAAAAAGCGTCCTATCTAACCGCAGAAGATCCAACCTTTCGTAGCCTGTAAACACTAAGAGACTAAGAGAATTTTAAGATAAGGAAAAAGCAAATTAAAAAGAAAGAAAGAAAACAGATATTGGTAGCAGATGGGGAAGTGAGTAGTCTGTCTCAAACAAAAAAAAACCAAAAATACAAAAAACAAAAACAAAAAAACAAAAACGGAGGACATGTAAACGTTTTATAAGTTGAGAGAAACAGACAGAAAGAAAAAGACAAAGACAGAGAGATTGAGACGAGGGCTGTGGGGGTAAGTGAGAGAGAGAGAGAGAGAGAGAGAGAGAGAGAGAGAGAGAGAGAGAGAGACAGACAGACAGACAGACAGACAGACAGACAGACAGACAGAGACAGAGACAGAGAGAGGGAGAGAGACAGACTGACAGTCGGAGACAGACAGAGTTGATGAATGACTTTTTTAATACTCAGTGATGAAGATTTTAGGCTAAGTCATGCACACATCATTTCAATGCATAATATTCATATTGCAGATCAGCATGACCCCTTCATTAATTTACTGCAATAATGAAGTTTTAAGAAGGCAAGGCGGGGGGAACATAAACAGAGAGAGAGACAGAGAAAAAAAGAGAGAGAGAGAGAGAGAGAGAGAGAGAGAGAGAGAGAGAGAGAGAGAGAGGAGAGAGAGAGAGAGAGAGAGAAATGGAAAAGCCACGAAGGGCCATATTTCAAACATGAGCAGGAAACTTTGGAAGGGACAAAAGAATGGCAAGTATAATCCCAATTTTTAAGAAAGGGTGAAGACAATTCTTTTGACATGCATAATACAAACTCGTTAGGTAGCACATGCGCTTACTGAACCGTAAAATTCTCCATACATACGGGTGTATGAGGTATTTGAGGAAAAACATTATGAGCGAGGTTTGGGTCACACACATACACACATACACACACACACACACACACACACAACACACACACACAGAGAGAGAGAGAGAGAGAGAGAGAGAGAATGAGAGAGAGAGATCCTAACAGGATGTGATTTTATACAAGTCAAATCCTACCGAAGTATGCTTACTTCCTGCCTAGCGAGTCAATGGTTGTGTGACTGTGCATCTACCGGCAAATTATCGAACGGTACTCGGTTGTTCAGGCAAACCGCTATCTGGTAACGGCTTCTCGCTGCAAAACTGGATTCTTTTCTGGTGCCATTAACAGTGGCCCCCGGTGTAACGATCCGTTTTAACTCCCCTCCACTTTTAACTCCCCGGGAGTTAAAACAAACCACACCAGAATGACATTTATCTATCTCAGTGTCTCTGTCTCTAGTGTCTTGCCCACTCGCCCTCTGTCTGTCTGTCTCTCTCTTTCTCTCTCTCTCTCTCTCTCTCTCTGTCTGTCTGTCTGCATGCTAATAGTCAGCTTTGTTTACTATTATTATTATTAGTGTTTGTCAAAGACAGACTGGATTAATAGGCTTTTATGTTAACCTAAGATCTTTATCCTTGTCAAGTAAAGTTTTCAAGTGTCAAGTGTCTCTCTGCAGTGTGTGTGTGTGTGTGTGTGTGTGTGTGTGTGTGTGTGTGTGTGTGTGTGTGTGTGTGTGGTGGGGGGGGGGCAGGGGGGCGAGGGGGAGGGGGTAGTCCTGGCATAAGGCCAGAATGACTCCCCCTTCTATTTTTTAACTCCCCGGGAGTCAGTCTGGATCAACACTTCCTGATCGAAATTAACTCTCGGAGAGTTAGTTTAGGCACGTGCGTGTTTTAACTGTACCCCCGGAGGGGGAGTGTTAAACTACGCTCTTATGCCAGGAATGACCCCCCCCCCCCCCCCGCCCCCGCCCCCCTTCAGATTATTTCAGATTTCTTCCCTGGGTTAAATTCGCATTGTAAGGCAATGCTAATACAACTTTAAAACCATATTTTCTCTCATTCAGTCTATAATTTGAAAACGGGGTGGGGAGGGGAGGGGGTCATTATGGGCACGTCGACCACATGCACGTATACAAACACACTTATGCACATAAGCATGCACGAAGCACACACACACACACACACACACACACACACACACACATTTGCGTGCGCACTCACATTTGCAGACTTTTTTTTTTTTAGTGTGTAACACACAGTACATGATGCTGAATACCCGTCATAAAAACAGGTACTTGCACTGCTGTGAAGATTTGTTATAATGGCAACACCAAACTTCGCCACAAATTCGAATAAAATCGGTCCAGAAGTGGTCAAGCTAGAAGGCCTCGTATCTTAGGCGCTGGCTGGCCATGTCACCCGCTGAAATGCAAGCTGGTCAGGTAAGATTGCCTTTACAACGGCAAGCATTACAGAGATTTGACGAAAATCGATTGAAAAAGGACTGAACTGTAAGACCCAGTGTCCTGCAGAACGGGTGCTGGATGCCCAGGTCATCCACTAACAGGACGCTAACTTTCAAATCACATTGGCATAGTCACACCACTTCTCAAAGTAAAGTTGAATTGAATCAGTTGAGAAACAGCTGAGTTATAAGGTCCGTTTCATGTGTAACACACTCAGACACACACACATTTGCATTGTAATTTTCTTCATCATGGTTGTTGCCGTGCTAGAATGAAAGGAGGGTATAGTGACTTCCCATCTCCTAAGCCTTTTATCCTTCGTAAGATTTATATAAAAGACAGACATGGGGGGGGGGGGGGGGGGGGGCAGACAGAGGCGGAGACAACCGGACAGACAAATAGACCACCAGATAGACAAACAGAAAGAAAGTCGGGGGGGGGGGGGGGGGGAGAGAGAGAGAGAGAGAGAGAGAGAGAGAGAGAGAGAGAGGAGAGAGGGGGAGGGAGGGAGGCAGGCAGGGAGACTGACAGGCAGACAGACAGAGAGAGGGGAAGGGTGGGCGGGAGGAGGTGTATATTAAATGTTTATTTCTCATATCGTGACTAACACATAAAACCGAATGTTACGAGGTGGGGGAGTTAATCTAAAACGGGGGGGTCGAAATTGGCACATGCTAATTCTAACTCCCGGGACGTTAAAAAGTGGAGGGGAGTTAAAATGGATCGTTGCACTTTCAAAAACGATTTCTCCCCGTCACTGACCGAAATAAACTAATTAGAAAAACAAATTAAAATGCGCTAAAATGCCTAACAAACACACAGGATGGCACATGGAAACCAATTCGGCTCTGACGTGGTAAGAAATCAAAGGGACGTAAGGCAGATCACGTTTCCCCCCCCCCCCCCCCAGCTCCAACCCCCATAGCCCTTCATCCCCTCTCCTCTCCATTCCCTCCCGTTCTCTTTCTCTCATCTCCGCCATAACAACAAGCTGCGACACAAACTTGATACTCACAACCGCTGTCTGACGGTGTTCCTTGTGTCACAACACACACAAACAACCGCCGCACGTGGACTCCATGCTACTAGATTCTGTCCAACTGCGCCGACACTCGCTGTCGTCTGCTCTGCAGTCGATTGTATTGATATCATCGTTAGGCGCACGCGCGAGGATCACACGTGAATGACAAACGCGTCTCCTTCCGCACACATTATTCATGAATGTAAAGACAATGGAGAGAGAGAGAGAGAGAGAGAGAGAGAGCAGTTGAAACAATGAATCTAGTTTCCAACTGAGCTTAGATCTGCGTGCCGATCACATCACATTCACTGCGCTAAGATAGATGCCCTGAAGGCACAGACTAAATTAATCTGTGCTGAAGGGCTCAGAAACCAAACCAAACTAAAACGCTGTCTTGTTCAGCCGTTATTCCCCACCCCATCCCCAGTCCCGCGTTAGAAACAATAACACTGTGGGTCAGGCAGGTGAAGCACTCGCGAACCACCATCATGTACATATCAAGCGGCTTGCATTCAGGGACATCTTTTTTCCCCTACCTCCCAGCCCTATTCCCTCCCCTCCCCGTTTCTAGAGTATACCAGGTGAATTAAAGTTACATCATTTATACTTTTTGTCCTTCCTTATGCGGCGATCGATGGGTTAAAAAGTGAATTGCGGTTTTCTCATCTACTAGTCGCAAGGAAATGGACAGATCGCCGGTACTGTATAAGAGACTGAAGAACATCAGTCTTGTCTCTGATTTCTTTACTTTTCGTTTCAAGACGGATCCACTCCGTCCTCAATGCAAACAAAATAAATGTTGTCTTTACTAGGTTTAGAAATCAAAAAGGAAATCTTTTGCTTATTGTTGCTTCAGTTCAGTAAGTTGTTTATTGTTCATTAAAGAAATGTTTATAAAAAAGAAAAAAGGAAATCTTTTCTAGTTGTTTCCTTATGTTCTGTTAGGTGTTAACTCCTCCGATCGCTGCTTAAAATAAGCTTAGTCAGAATCCTCACACTAAACTTCGTCCAGGTTTGCCCAGCCTGCCCTTGCCATCCACCCCCTACCCCTCTGAACACGCGTTGAAACAACACTCACAGTTGGAGTCAGATGGTTTTCCTTGTGTCGCAGTGTTTAAAAAAAAATCGTCACTGGCTGCAAGGAAAAGTCTTTGTCGTCTGCTCTGGAGTCGTCTGCTCTGGTGTATCTGCTCTGGTGTCGTGAGTCGTCTGCTCTGTGTGTCGTGAGTCATCTGCTCTGGTGTCGTCTGCTCTGGAGTCGTCTGCTCTGGTGTCGTCTGCTCTGGTGTCGTGAGTCGTCTGCTCTGGTGTCGTGAGTCATCGGCTCTGGTGTCGTCTGCTCTGCTATCGTCTGCTCTGGTGTCGTGAGTCGTCTGCTCTGGTGTCGTCTGCTCTGCTGTTCTCTTAATCGAAACCGTAGGGGAGCGCGCCGGGGGGGGGGGGGGGGGGGGGGGGGGGGGGGGGGGGGGGGGAAGCTTATTACTACAATGTCGGTTGACATTGTGTTCCACCCCATTCTGTCTAGTCTGGGGTCAGGTTGTAGAATCAGTTCTTCCCCACACCGTTCTGTTCAGTTCTGGGTCAGGTCGCGGAAATAATTTCTTCCCCGCCCCGTTCTGTACAAGTCTGAGGTCGAATCATTCGTTGTTTAGAAACTGTGAAATGTTGAAAGCCTTGAGTTTCTAAATCAGGAGAAGAGAGTAGATATTGTTCGCACGAAAGAAAAGGTGGGAACCTAAGCACAACTGACATTAAGACACGATCAGGTGGACATAACGGAAATTCATTTCAGCCAGACCTTGGAATATAAATGAGATCTTCGCCTGGGACAGGGTAAGGGTGGAAAGAGAGTTTGAGGTGAAGGGGAGTAGGGGGGGGGGGGGGGGTAATCTTGTCAGTATGACATGTTTTTCGTATATTCGACTCAATTGTAACAGACTTCAAATGTATTTTTTCTCCTTTCGTTTCTATGTACACCTTGGATCCATGGTCATAATTTCAAACGCCGTAAGAGAACATCACCTGTTTGGGCGAGAGGAGACAACATCGGAAAGAAAAGAGAAAAAAAAAAAATAGAAAGAAGAAAGTGAAACAGAGAAACAAATACAACGGAAGGAAAGAAAGAAAACAAATACAACGAAGGAAGAAAGAGAACACGAGGGGGAAAAAAGATAAAAGAAAGAGAGAAAAGAAAAAAGGGAGAGAAAGACGAGGGAGGAGGATGTGTAAAGGAAGAAAAAGATGAAACAATGAACAAAGGCAAGGATAGTAACAACAGAAAGAAGAGGAAAAAACCCAAAGAAACATCAACAACAACAACAACAACAACAACAACAACACACACACACCACACACACACACACCACACACACACACACACACACACACACACAC
>JADBJO010006475.1:57500-62500 GCA_016801955.1 Conus betulinus | reverse complement strand
ACAGACGGTCTGAAACACGTGCATAGTGAACATGAGCTGAGCACGTTCCTTCAGAGACATGACCGGTTCAAAGCTCTCCATCATGGCCAGTTCTTCAGCTGCTTTGGGATCTGTCCGTGCTCGAATCTGTAGTGCCTGCTTCTGGAGGAAGAACTCGCCGAAGGGGTCGTCCTTGTACATGAACTTGTGGACACCAGACAGATTGACAGTCACTGAAGCTGCGGGGTCTGGGCGTGGGTGGTCGAAAGGGGAATCGATGGGGAAGTGTTGGTTGTCCATCAACATCTGCAACACGTTCAGCGTGCTGTGAGACCGCCAGCAGCCTGGCAGGAAGGGGGACAGCAGCACGTTCCCGGATAGGGGAGACGAACAGGACGAGCAGTATCATGAGCAACCCTAAGCGACAGTACAGCAGTAGCTTCTGTCGGCTCTTCATCGTCATGCGCGCCATGGCAATGGGGGGTTCCCAGGTGACGTATGGACGGGAGACAATGACTGGAATGCCCTGATTGTGGTACAGAGATATGTGGCTTATTGTCAAGAGATGCTCGATTATAGTCCAGAGGTGGCTTGATTGTCTGTCCAGAGATAGTCGATTATTTGTTACAGATACTCGTTGCCGTTCACAGGTACTCGAAAAATTAAACCGATCGTCATACAGACATAAATGATTATCTCTCAGAACAATTCAACTGTCAATCAAGAATATTTTGATATCTTTCAGGGTTAACTCGGTTATCGTCAAGCTATAATCGATTATCTTTCAAAGTTAGCTTGAATGTCGTCCAGAATTACTCGATTATCTTTAAAAGTTCACTCGATTGTCCGTCCAAATATACCAGGTTATCCTTTAAAGCGATCCAAACTGTCATTTAGATGTTCAGTTCTCTCAGAAACAGCTTCTCTCAGTGATCGCTCAGTCCTCAGTGTGATGTGGTACGACAGCTTGGTTATCATCCAGGTATAACTTGATTATCATTCAGATATTCCCTCATCATTGTCCCTCCCGCGAACATTCTTAACACAGGCCGACTGCACACGGGTACGCTGCCTTTTCAGTGTTTAAGTATTATTCATCCCTGCAGAACGCCAAGTCTAATGTTTTGCCCGTTCTGAATAATCATGAAGCGAGCTCAACTATTGCGTACTTGAACTTTCTTGCAGCGAGACTGCAAATACTTCTTACATATTGCAGAATTCTGATGACATCCGCCTGAATACACGATACGAAGTCACGAAACCTAACACTAGACGTAATGCATTCATCAGAAATCCAAAGCAGGAAAGACACAGCTCAGAATGAAACTTACTGAGAAATGACACCAGTAGTACCCAGGGAAGTATATCAGGCCTTCACTTCCACAGACCAATTCTTTTGGGACCAACAGTAAACCAGCAGTGCTCTAGCAGGGATGGGGAGGGGGGGGGGGGGGGGGGGGGGGGGGAGGCTGTACATCAACAAGATCTTCGGAGATGGTGCACCATCTTTGGCGGATGAACAATCCAACACGGTACAGCTGTAATGATTCGTACCACTCTCACCAGAAGCGACAGACGTGATGTAGATAAAATTGTTCGGGGGAGCTCAAGGCATGGAAGGCTGAGGGAAGAAGTACACTTGCAGGTATTGTTTAAGGCATTATAAACACAGGGAAGAGCTTATTGATATTAGTTGATGACATAAGCAGCTGGCAGAACTACGCTTGCTCGTGTCGTTGACAGCTCCGCAGGTAGACAGTAGAACTGCACTTGTCAGTGTCGTTACGATGGTACATGTGTGGCAGAGGGGGAAGAAAGAACGAGCGAACGAATTCAAATGGTCAACACGAATGACCCCACGTCAGGGAACCGACTGACCCATGCGTTTGTGACGATCTTGTCAGGCCCATCTCGCTGCAACACACAACGCAGATTTAATTCATCCATGTCAGTGCCTGAAAAATCAGCACGTGATCAGTTAGAACATAAAGCAATACGTGCTGAAAAAAAGAGCATATAAAAGCCACTGAGTTTATAACAGTATGATGATCGCCTCTCTCTCTCTCTCTCTCTCTCTCTCTCTCTCTCTCTCTCTCTCTCTCAAGTAGTTATCCCTCTCTGGACTGTTTGTTGTGTGACTTCAGTTTATTATGGGATGAAATGGCAAGATACAGTTCATCATGGGATGAAGTGGAGGGATACGGTTCATCGTGGAATGAAGTGGAGGGATACAGTTCATCATGGGATGAAGTGGAGGGATACAGTTCATCATGGGATGAAGTGGAGGGATACGGTTCATCATGGGATGAAGTGGAGGGACACGGTTCATCACGGGATGAAGTGGAGGGGATACGGTTCATCACGGAATGAAGTGGAGGGATACGGTTCATCATGAGATGAAGTGGAGGGATACAGTTCATCATGGGATGAAGTGGAGGGATACGGTTCATCATGGAATGAAGTGGAGGGATACGGTTCATCACGGAATGAAGTGGAGGGATACGGTTCATCACGGAATGAAGTGGAGGGATACGGTTCATCACGGAATGAAGTGGAGGGATACGGTTCATCATGGAATGAAGTGGAGGGATACGGTTAATGATAGCATAAAGTGTAGGGATACAGTTCCTCAGGGCGTGAAATAAACGGATATAGTTCATCAGGGTTGGGGAAGGGAAGGGAGGGATATAGCTCTGTTGGGGGTGAAATGAAGGAATGTTCATGAGAGGAGAAGGGGGGGGGGGGGGGGGGTTTTATAGAGATATGATTCACCGAGAGAGGTAGGGGTGGGTGCATATATGCAGTTTATCGGCGTTGAAGTGGAGGGGGGGGGGGGGGGGGGGGAGGGTCATACGATTCATCAGGGGATAACGTGGAAGGATGTTGTTCCTCACGGGTGAAGCAGACGGATATAATTCATTACGGGTGAAGCAGAGGGATAGTTCATCACGGGGTGAAGTAGATATAATTCATTATGGGGTAAGGTAGAGGGATATAATTCATCACGGGATAAAGAAGAGGGATGTTATTCATTACAGGGTGAAGTAGAGGGATATTATTCATCACGGGGTGAAGTGAACGGACATAGTTGATCGGGCTGAAGTGAGGTGATGTGTGGTTCATTAAGGGGTGAAGTGAGGTGATGTGGTTCATTAAGGGGTGAAGTGAAGTGAGGTGATGTGATTCATTAAGAAGTGAAGTCAGGTGATGTGATTCTTAAGGGGTGAAGTGAGATAATGTGGTTCATTAAGGGTGAAGTGAGGTGATGATGTGATTCATTAAGGGGTGAAGTGAAGTGATGTGATTCATTAAGGGGTGAAGTGAAGTGAGAGTGATGTGATTCATTAAGAAGTGAAGTCAGGTGATGTGGTTCATTAAGGGGTGAAGTGAGGTTATGTGGTTCATTAAGGGGTGAAGTGAGGTGATGTGATTCATTAAGGGGTGAAGTGAGGTGATGTGGTTCATTAAGGGGTGAAGTGAAGTGATGTGATTCATTAAGGGGTGAAGTGAAGTGAGGTGATGTGATTCATTAAGAAGTGAAGTGAGGTGATGTGATTCATTAAGGGGTGAAGTGAGGTGATGTGGTTCATTAAGGGGTGAAGTGAAGTGATGCGGTTCATTAGGGGGTGAAGTGAGGTGATGTGGTTCATTAAGGGGTGAAGTGAAGTGATGCGGTTCATTAAGGGGTGAAGTGAAGTGAGGTGATGTGGTTCATTAAGGGGTGAAGTCAGGTGATGTGGTTCATTAAGGGGTGAAGTGAGGTGATGTGATTCATTAAGGGGTGAAGTGAGGTGATGTGATTCATTAAGGGGTGAAGTGAAGTGATGCGGTTTCATTAGGGGTGAAGTGAAGTGAGGTGATGTGGTTCATTAAGGGGTGAAGTGAGGTGATGTGGTTCATTAAGGGGTGAAGTGAGGTGATGTGATTCATTAAGGGGTGAAGTGAGGTGATGTGATTCATTAAGGGGTGAAGTGAGGTGATGTGGTTCATTAAGGGGTGAAGTGAGGTGATGTGATTCATTAAGGGGTGAAGTGAGGTGATGTGGTTCATTAAGGGGTGAGTGAGGTGATGTGATTCATTAAGGGGTGAAGTGAGGTGATGTGATTTCATTAAGGGGTGAAGTGAAGTGATGTGATTCATTAAGGGGTGAAGTGAAGTGATGTGGTTCATTAAGGGGCGAAGTGAGGTGATGTGGTTCATTAAGGGGTGGTGAAGTGAGGTGATGTGATTTGTTAAGGGGTGAAGTGAGGTGATGTGGTTCATTATGGGGTGAAGTGAAGTGATGTGTTCATTAAGGGGTGAAGTGAAGTGATGCGGTTCATTAAGGGGTGAAGTGAAGTGATGCGGTTCATTAAGGGGGTGAAGTTGGACCGGCATAAACTTTTTTTTATTTTTTTACGCTGCTACAGCACCGAAAGCCTCGACATCATTTCAATGTCACCGTATGCTTTTGTGTTCCTTCATGCCAAATCAGAGTGATAAATTATGATGCATTACTTCTATAAATGGTCCGGTAACTTTTTTTTTAATGGGATAAGGGAGACAACAACAACAACAACAAAACTTCTTTTGGCTAGTATAAAAGGCGTGTGATAGAGGATACATATACAAAGAAAGAAAGAAAGAAAGAGAGAAAGGGGGAAAAGCAGAAAGAAGGAACAAGGACGAAGTACTTTCAAGAACTTCGTGCAGCCGAGGCCATAGAACAAAGTCATTTTCCATGCTGACGATTTTTCAACGAGTTATGTTCTGCTTTTGCAGCGAGACAGTGACCATACCTTGTGTGTCTGTGTGTGGGGGAAGGGGGGGGGGGGGGGGGGGGGGGGGCTCCTGAGTTCAGATAGAGAGGCGTAAGGTGATACAAAAGGGGCTGATATCAGTGAACTTCAGCCAGGCTTGACTCAACGATCACTAGACTGGCTGACGGTGTTAACTCTCCCAATGGTGTGTGTGTGTGTGTGTGTGTGTGTGAGGGGGTGGGGGTGAGGGTGGGAGGGACGCTGTTCTTCTCTACACTGACA
>JADBJO010006475.1:50000-52500 GCA_016801955.1 Conus betulinus | reverse complement strand
ACAATGTCTATGTCTTAAAGCCCAGTTGGGGGATTTACTAACTTCTTTCAATTCTTTTTCGTATGCTTGTTTTGGTATTCGGTTTGTATTCTTTTTTTTTTCATTTTTTTTAAATCTTGAACCAGTATTTCACCGCCCGTAAAGTACTATGAAGAGGGTATCTGCCTAGCTCACCATAAACAAGAGTATTTGGCGTCTTTTTGAGAGAGAGAGAGAGAGAGAGGAGAGAGAGAGAGCGAGAGCGCAACTCGCGCGCGCTAGTATTGCAAGGAGTTTCTACCTCTTCAAAATTCAGTTTTGGCTTGAGAGAGAGAGAGAGAGAGAGAGAGAGAGAGAGAGAGAGAGAGAGGAGAGAGAGAGAGAGAGAGAGAGAGAGAGAGCGTACAGAGACACACACACACACACACACACACACACACACACACACACACACCACACACACACACACTGTCCTGATTGTTTCTATTTCAACCAATGCAAATTAGGTACCGGTTAAAGGAACGTAAAATACAATTCAAAACAAAATCATTTGTGTCCATTTTCTCTTCCAACGAATCTCACACTCACGAAACGATCCTACAGACTGAATTCATGTTGATCAATGAAAATAAATAATGAAGAAACTCACCGTACGCAACGCCTGGTCGACGCATCACAGTTTAGTATTATCGGCACGTACACACATACCCACATATATTGTCACACACACGCACACACCACACACAACCTCCACCCGTATTGACTGACAACTGTCGTCTGCGGCACAACGTCCAGTTCATGCACACCGTGTCTCTGAGCCTGTGTGTTTTTTGCCCCCCCCCCGGGCAGTTTCGTGCCTTTGAAATTACTTACGTCGTCGTCTCAATGATCAGTGAAACTTAAAATCGTGTTAGGGATTGGGAGTAACGTGAGGGGTAGAGTAGGGTGTGAAAATCAGGTATGGAAAAGGGGATTCGGTCTACGGTCACACACTGCTGGGGGTGCTTGTGAAGAAAGAGCTGAACGGATGTTTGTTGAATAAGGCCATTTTGAATCTGCTAATTGTAAACATGAGGTAAAACGCCGAAATGCATGCGTTCCGTGTTTGAGGCTGAGAAGTCGTTCGTTCGAATTTTACCGAGGGCTTGTTTCAGGCTTCGGCCAGCTCTTTCCTAGAGTAGTTAGTGCTGTGGTCAACAAGGAGTGTTTGTGCTGTGGTCTCCAAGGGGTGTTAGTGCTGTGGTCTCCAAAGGGTGTTTGTGCTGTGGTCTCCAGTTTTTTTTTTTTTTTTGCGGTCTCCAAGGGGTGTTTGAGCTGTGCTCTCCAAGGGGTGTTTGTGCTGTGGTCTCCAAAGGGTGTTTGTGCTGTGGTCGCCATGGGTATTTGTGCTGTGGTCGCCATGGGTGTTTGTGCTGTGCTCTCCAAGGGGTGTTTGTGCTGTGGTCTCCACAGGGTGTTTGTGCTGTGGTCTCCAAAGGGTGTTTGTGCTGTGGTCTCCAAAGGGTGTTTGTGCTGTGGTCTCCAAGGTTTTTTTTTGTTTTTTTTGTTTTGTTTTGTGGTCTCCAGGGGTGTGTGTACTGTGGTCTCAAGGGGTGTTTGTGCTGTGGTCTCCAAGGGGTGTTTGTGCTGTGGTCTCCAAGGAGTGTATGTACTATGGTCTCCGAGGGGTGTTTGTTTTATGGTCTCCAGTGGGTGTTTTGTACTACAGTCACCAAGGAGCGTTTGTGTTATGGCTTCAAGGAGTGTTTGTGTTATGGAGAGGTTTTTGTTCTATGGTTTCCAATGAGTGCTTGTGTTATGGCTTCAAGGGGTGTTTGTGTTATGGAGGGGTCTTTGTTCTATGGTCTCCAAGGAGTGTTTGTGTTATGGCTTCAAGGGGTGTTTGAGTTATTGTCTCTGAGGGGTCTTTGTTACATGGTCTCCAAGGAGTGTTTTTGTTATGGCTGGCTTCAAGGGGTGTTTTTGTGTTATGGTCTCCGAGGGGTCTTTGTTCTATTATCTCCAAGGAGTGTTTGTACTATAGTCATCAAGCAGTGTTTGTACTATGGTCTCTGAGGGGTGTTTGTATTATTGTGTCCAAGGGGTGTTTATACTATGGTCTCCAAGGGGTGTTTTGTACTATGGTTTCCAAGGGTGTGTTTGTACTATGGTCTCCAAGGGATGTTTCTACTATGGCTCGAAGGGGTGTTTGTACCATGGTTTCCAAGGGGTGTTTGTGCTATGGTCCCCAAGCAGTGTTTTTTCTATAGTCATCAAGGGGTGTTTGTGCTATGGTCTCCAGGCAGTGTTTTTGCTATAGCCATCAAGGGGTGTTGTTTGTGCTATGGTCTCTGGGCAGTGTTTGTGCTATGGTCTCCAAGCAGTCTTTGTGCTATAGTCATCAAGGGGTGTTTGTGCTATGGTCTCCAAGCAGTGTTTGTAATATAGTCACCAAGGGTGTTTGTGCTATGGTCACCGAGCCGTGTTTGTGCTATGGTCTCCAAGCTGTGTTTGTACTATGGTCTCCAAGCAGTTTTTGTGG
>JADBJO010006475.1:0-45000 GCA_016801955.1 Conus betulinus | reverse complement strand
GGTGTTAGGAGCGTTATTTTCGTAGCGCAGTCGCCCAGAGAGAGAGAGAGGGAGAGAGGAGAGAGAGAGCATTCGTACACACACGCACACACGCAACGCGCGCTCGTGCGCAAAAACACACACACACACACAACACACACACACACACACAACACACACACACACACAAACACACACACACACACACACACAGGGGCGATGCCCAGAGTGTGCCACAGACTTTTTCTCGCATGCCCAGATCGTCCCAGGGCAGTCCAGTGCGTTCCCCTTTATTTCCAGCGCCGCTTGCCGCTAAGAAGGTGCATGAAACACTGACACTCACCAAGCGAGCGAGAGAGTCTCTCCACCTGGCCCCTGGGCTCTCTCAGTGCGCTGTGGACTTAGGACTGCAATAACAAAAGCGAAAAAAAAGACAAAAAAAAAAAAAAAAAAAAAAAAAAAAAAAAAGAAAAAAAAAAAAAGACACTCTGAATCATTCGTCAACAAAATTCAAATGAGTAGCACCGCACATTACCACACGCATCCAGCTCGGCGAAAGATACTGGCTTGTTTGGATTCAGATAATAGGGGGACGTGGGGGTGGGGGGTGGGTGGGGGGGGGGGGGGGAGGAGACAATGGCTATCAAGTCACAAGATTTCTGTAGTTTCCAACTCTTCATGTCTGATAAAAATATATTGTATTTAATAATGTGGATTTTATGGAGTTTTTTTTTTTTTTTTTTCGAAGCGTGGTTTAAAAAAAAATAACTGTTCGCTATAAATTCCGATTGATTAGAACAGCAAGAACTCGTCACATACTGGAGTAGTGTGAGCGTTCTGAGGTGTGGTGCGACTTGTTTCATGGACTTTTTTAAAGCAGACCATAACCACAACACAGGCCCAGCATTTGACATCTTCCCACACATGTCATGTTTTTCTTCACTTCAGTGTGGAGCAGATCAGCATGAAGGTGACCCAGTCCTGGGTGCAGTCATTCTATGTTGTGTTTTAAGTTTTTCAACACAAATCACTTACCACACCACACCACACATTCATCACTACTGCCACCGCCTCAATCCCAGCCCTCCTCTTCACCCATCCACCCCCCCCTCCCCCGCACACACACATACTGTATACAGCGGCAGATGTAGACACCAGTGTGTCGTCACACACACCACCACCACAACCACCATACCACATTATTTTACGATGTTGGTTTTCTGTGTATGGGTGGTGGTTTATGTGCGTCTGTGTGTCTCAGAAAGAGAGAGAGAGAGAGAGAGAGAGAGAGAGAGAGAGAGAGTACAAGCAAACTGCGAATACTTCCTGGTCTAGTTCTTTACAGGCAAATGTCTGCTTGCACGGTAACAGTATAAAATTAGCGTGAGATGACACAAGTGAACAGATGCGGTATGTATAGGTGGAAAACAGGATGTACCTCTCTCTCTCTCTCTCTCTCTCTTAGCTCTGTGTGTGTTGTGTGTGTGTGGTGTGTGTGTGTGTGTGGGTGTGGTGTGGTGTGGGTGTTGTGTGTGTGTGTGTGTAGTGTGTGTGTGTGTGAAATGTGAGGTATGTGTGTGTTTGTGTGTGTGTGTGTGTGTGTGGTGTGTGTTGTGTGTGTGTGTGTGTGTGTTGGTGTGTGTGTGTGCGTGCGTGCGTAGCGTGAGTTGGGTGTGGTGCGTGTGTGTGTGTGGTGTGTGGTGTGTGTGGTGTGTGTGTGTGTGTGTGTGAAATGTGATGTATCTGTGTACCTGAGCGTGTGTGTAGTGTGTGCGTTTATGTGTGTGTGAACGTAGGCTCTGTGTGTGTGTGTGTGTGTGTGGTGTGTGTGTGTGTGTGGGTGTGTGTGTGTGAGTGTGAGTGTGGTGTGTGGTGTGTGTGTGTGTGTGTGTTGTGTGTGTGTGTGTGTGTGAGCGCGCGCGCGCACGCGCGCGCGTGCGGGTGTGAGAAGAGGAGTATATGGGAAAAAAAAAAATAAAATAAATTACTAATGTAAGCTATTGAAAAGAGGACTTGTTTTAAACTGCTGTATTGATCAGTTTACTACCCTCCGGAACTTGGCCCACTCGTCATGGAAAAAAAAAAAAAAAAAACCAACAACAAAAAACATGCTCTTGTGTATGGTGACTGTCAGTGGATGCAGTGAGGGGAGAACAAACCGCTCGTTTATCACATGAACGATGATCAGTTGTCTCAGAGGGCACACTGCTTATGGTGGATGCTGTGTAGTGTTTGTCATAGAATAGGTGTTCTGTCATGTTGTCATGGTTAATTGTCATGGAATAGGTGTTCATGTTCATCATGTGACGTAGAGGAACAACGACTAGCCTGACACCGCCTAGCAATCCCTCCCCCCCCCCCCCCCCCCCCCCCCCCCCCCCCCCCCCCCGGGTAAATTACTGTACAGGAAATGGAAAGAAAATGTATATCAATCTGAAGATAATGACATTTTATAAAGTGATTTCAACAAGAATCGTTCATGGTTTTTTTTTCTTTTCAGGAACTTTCACCCATTTTAGACTAAGGACAAAACTCTCTCTCTCTCTCTCTCTCTCTCTCTTCTCTCTCTCTCTCTGTGGGTGAGGGGGGTGGGGGGATGGGGGATCTGTGCGTGCGTGCATGCATGCGTGCGGGCATGTATGTATGTGTATGTGTGTGTGGTGTGTGTGTGTGTGTGAACGTGAAGAGAGAGAGAGAGTGGAGAGAGGTGAGAGGAGAGAGAGGGAGAGTGAGAGAGAGAGGAGAGGAGAGAGGAGGGGGAGGGAGAGAGGATGAGGTGAGGAGAGAGGAGAGGAAAGTTAAGGTCAGGTTGATCTGACAACAAACTGGTTTCAATGTGTGTGTGTGTGTGTGTGTGTGTGTGTGTGTGTGTGGTGTGTGTGTGTGTGTGTGTGTGTGTGTGTGTGTGTGTGTGTGTGTGTTCGTGCGTGCGTGCTTGTGTGGTGCGTGCGTGCGCGCGCGCGTGCGCGCCAACGCTTGCGGGGTGCGTTGGTTGCCGGGGTAAATATTGACTTTTTCTTTGTAGTAACAATGGAATGGTTACTGGGTCAAACTTGGCAACTCAGGCCTTCCCAGCAGTTCCCTGGAGGACAACGCCACACCATGGCAGGGCCTCAGTCCGCCATGTCAGTTTTCACCTCTCTTTTTGACATCACAAAAACTTATTTGGTTTCCCCCGTAGAAATCATGAACCAGTAACAATCATAGCTTCGTGGATAGCAATGAAAGGTATGGTGGTTCTTTCACGCAAATATTCCAATAAAACATTCACGTATATTTTTTTTTTTTTTTTTTAGTAAGATCAGTAAAAACAAGATAATTTCATTCAATGTCTACCGAGCAGACGGACACTAGTGACACACAACTTACTGCAGAAAAAGGAAAAAATCTGGGGACATATGGATAATACACCTTGCTAAACATACCAAAGTAAAGATTACAATCGTCATATGTACAGCCGGCAAGTGAAAACAAAATGAAAAATAATCAATGGGGTTAACCTGCTAATTTTCTTTTTCTTTCTTTCTGATGGGTTCCATATTCTGTACCTCTTCACACCGTTAAAATCGGCTCCCTGTCCACTGCCAGTCCCCCCCCCCCCCCCCCCCCCCCCCCACACCCCCCCCGTCCCCCCCCCCCCCCCCCTTCCCCTGCCCTGAGCATAGGCCATCGACAACACTCCGCCATCGCACTCGGTTCTGGGCTGCTCGCTGAATGCCTGTCCAGTTGGTCCCTGCCTCTTATCTCTGCCTCAGTGTCTCGCCTCCAGCTGCTGCGAGGTCGGCCTCTCTCTTCCTTTTCCCCTGCGGGTTCCATGTCAGGGCTTGGCGTGTGGTGCTGGATGCTGGCTTCCTGAGAGTGTGTCCAGTCCAGCCCCACTTTCTCCGCAAAATCTGCTTGGCCACTGGTTCCTGTCCTGCTTGCTTCCATAGATCTTCATTGTTGATTTTTTTTTTCTGGCCATCTGATTTGAAGATGCGCCTCAGACAGGTTGTTGATGAAGGTCTGAATTTTTTTTTTTGTTGTGTTGCCTTGGTCATTCTCCAAGTCTCGCAGCCCTGAGCAGAACCGACTTCAAAAAAGAACCCAGAGATCAACCCGGTCCGTGGTACATGTGCACCTACAGCGCTGGCCAGGAAATGGGCGCAAAGCTGTCAGAGACACATCCATTCAGCGATGAGGACTCCACTCTGTGGTTTCAGTCTTCCTAGCTGAGCCTACAGCAAACTCAGCTCTGGATTGGAGCCGGTCAGGGAAAAAAAGAAAAAAAAAAAAAAAAGAAAAAATCCCACAAATAAATGACTGATGGGAATGTAACCCATGATCTCCCAGCCGGGAATCCGCGATACCAACCCCAGGATGGCTGATAGCAGGTACTAATGTATGCCGACACGCCATGCTCACATTTGTGACGGGATCGAGAAATTTGTAACAGACCTGATAAAAGTGTGTAAGCCCGAACTAAAAAAGCCATTAAATGAAATTAATATTAATAACGTACATGACATGAATTATGCGAGTTAAGATGTTGAATATTTGGAACAAGTCCTGCCTCTAACACAGACCTGCAAGACAGGCAGCTCTACCCTCTCCCCATCGCTTCTCCTTCAGGGCACCTATGTTTGTGTCCTTATCATACCCACTACCCGAATGGGGGAAAAAAAAAAAAAAAAGCGGCTTACAGTCACAGTTTAAGTCATTGAACTGAAGATAGGTTAGTCAGAGTTGGTCTACGTTTCTTGACGATCTCACCCTGCTTGAAAGTGGTGGTCATGATAGCCGTGATGTCAGTGTGGTGTTAGACACGTCCCCTGGCAGCACTCTCCAGGGAAGGTTCACCCTGCTGCCAGCCACATCAGCTTTTTGTAACCATCACAGATCTGGAGGATGCAGATTATTATCATTATTATGAATACTTATACAGCGCCTATCCTCGGTTAGAGACCAAGCTCTAAGCGCTTTTCCAATCCACGCTCGTGTACACAACGGGCTGCCTACCTGGGTAGTGCCGACTGAAGAGCTGCCAGCTGGCGCTTCATTTAGCCGTTTCCCGTGTCATCCAGTCAATATCGTTCACTCAGTTTCCTTACTCCTTCATTCTTTCCATTTCTAGATAACCAGGAGTCACCGAAGGAGATCTGGCAGACAGGAGTACCAGGAATCGCGAAAGGAGATTTGGCAGACAGAGACATGATAAGGAATCACCAAAAGAGATAAAGGAGATTTGGCAGACAGAGATATAATAAGGAATCACCAAAGGAGATCTGGCAGACAGGAGATAAAGGAGATTTGGCAGATGAAGACAACCAGGTGTCACCAAAGAGAGAGTTCAGCAGACTGTGTTATCCAGGGATTATCAGTACTGATCTGGAAAACAGAACACCCTGGGTCACCAAAGGTGATATGACAGACGGGGAAAAATAGGAAAACACCAAAACACCAAAGGGGATATAGCAGACAAAGATAACTAGGAATCACCTGGGGGAGGGAGGGGGGGGGGGGGGGGGGGGGGGGGGGGAGAGGGGGGTAGCAGATGGGCATATACCTAGGTCTTTACTAAAGGAGATTTGGCAGACATATATACAATCAGGGATCAACATAAGGGGAGATATAACCGGGAATCACAAATGGTTTTCTTTTCTTTTTTTTTTTTTTTGCAGATGGCGATATCACCAGAAACTACCAACGGGTGTTCTGTAGGTGGGTGTATAATCAAGGTTATCCACAGGGGATTTGGCAGAGACGGAAGAGACACCCAGGATCACCCAAGGGGATTTGACAGATGGGGATGAATATTGATCATCAAAAGGGATGAGGAAGATGAAGATTAAACCAGAGACCACTTGAGGGGATTTGATCCACAGAGTGAAGCAGGGATAACCAAAAGGGGTTGGGGGGGGGGGGGGGGGGGGGGGGGGGGGGGGGCTGACAGGGATAACCAAAGATCCCCAACGTGGATTTGGCAGATAGTAATACGCAGGGATCACGAAAGATGATGCGGCAGACGGAGATAATGTTTCCGGGAAAGTGGGGGATGGAGACCTGTCTCAACAACACCATCATACTTCAGGTGGGCAGAATAATGGCCGTTTTCAGGTTGGACGGCAGCAGGATTCAAACTTACAGCATCTGACTGTTAAAATCGGGGCTCTACCACTGAGCCAAACATAATGACTATAGGGCTGCAAACAACTCTCTTGCTCTGATATGAAGTATTCTTTCTGTCCTCCATGTGTTTGATGCAAGATCTACATTGTCAGCGTGTCTGAAGTTGATGGAGACCGTTATATACAGACAGAACGGTCCTTGACCTCCACAGGCTCATGAAAGACCGTTATGTACGGACAGAACGGTCCTTGACCTCCACAGGTTCATGAAGACCGTTATACACAGACAGAATTGTCCTTTTCCTCCACAGCGGAAACATTCTCCTATCATGACACTGCAGCTCAGTAATTCTTGTCAGTCAGTGGGGGTGTGAAAAACTTAGCGTATTGTATCAAAACAGGCATCGCTGAATGCTACCGAACCGACTCAACAGCAGAGCAGTGTCTCCTCTGGAGAGTTACCCGACCATGACCTGGTATTGACTGTTCCCTGTGGACTGCCGATGCTGAGGCTATGGCAGAACAATCCTAAAAGTGGCCAAGTATGAGGTCACTGGCTTTTGTGTGTATACAGCACAAAAGATCAGATACCACACACACACACACACACACACATACACACCACACACACACTCACACACGCGCGCGCGCGCATTGGCTTAGGCACACAAACAATAGAAAGGTTTGTTCTCTTGTCAAACGCCCAAGGTTTAAATCATTATTCTTGCCAGTCAGTTAGTGCAGTTCTCACTGTCTCAAAACATTACCGTAAACAGATAACGATCCGAATCTTGATCAAAACAAGGAGAAATGTCCCTTCCACCAATAGTTCTCTGTGACCAGAGTACGTGACTTGCAAACATCCTTACTTTTCCATCACTGTACGTGACTTGCATATGTCCAGGGTTTGTTATCACAGTACACGACTTACAAATGTCATTATCTTGTACTAGAGTGTACGACTTTGTGAATGTCGTTAATTTGCTGCCAGTGTACATGACCAGTGATATCTTTGTTAAGTGACCATTGTACATGAACTGCAGATGTCGCTAACTTGTACCAGCGTACATGACCGGTGAATGTCTTTAAGTGACCATTGTGCATGAATTGCAGATGTCCTTAACTTGTACCAGTGTACATGACCTGCCATTGTCAATTTTTCAATCAGTATGCATGACATGTGAATGTCATTAACTTC
Organism: Conus betulinus; assembly: GCA_016801955.1. Classification (NCBI taxonomy): domain Eukaryota; kingdom Metazoa; phylum Mollusca; class Gastropoda; order Neogastropoda; family Conidae; genus Conus; species Conus betulinus. The sequence continues at coordinate 37,716 of JADBJO010006475.1, read as the reverse complement.
ACGACCAGTGCATATGATTTGCAAATGTAATTATTATCCTACCAGTGTACGTGCCTCGTGAATGTTGCTAATGTCGACCATTGTACGTGACTTGCAAATGTTATTTTCGACCAGTGTGCATGCCGCAAAAAGTTGTAAATCTCGACCAGTGTATATGATTTGCAAATATCAAATCATTTCTAACCAGTGTAGGCCTACTTGATTTGCGACTGTCCTTAACTTGAGACCCGTGTACACGGCTCATGAATGTCGTTAATTTCAAACCAGTGTACCAGACTTGCAAATGTCCTTATTTGCAGCCTGTGTATAATACTTTCAAAAGTTGTTAATTCCCATCTAGTGCACACAACTTGCGACTCTCCTTTCTCACACAATGAAGGTTCCTGACCACGAAATGTCCAATGTACCCTGTTTAGACATGTGTGATAACAGCCATCCCCACCACCTCCCCCCCCCCCCCCCTTCCCCAAGCCAGTCTCACTCAGAACACGTGACTCCCCCGCCCTACCCCATTCCCTTCTGTTTCTCTGTCTCTTTGTCTGTCTTTATGTCCTTGTCCATCACTTCACGAGTTGAACGTTACTGATTTTGTCATGTACTTTGAAATGGATCCTTACTACTGTTTGATTGCCGTTGAACCAACCCTTTTGGGTCGTTTACAATGGGAAATGATTTGGTTCAAAAGATCAGTACTTACGCTGTGTGTGTGTGTGTGTGTGTGTGTGTGTGTGGTGTGTGTGTGTGTGTGTGTGTGTGTGTGTGTGTGTGTGTGCGTGTGTGTGTGTGTGTGTGTGTGTGAGTGTGTGGTGTGTGTGAGTGTGTGTGTGTGTGGTGGTGTGTGTGTGACCAAACTGGATTTTTTTACTCTCCCTGAAATGAGAAAAATTACTAATTTCTTTTACAACAATGGTAGGCATGTAGAAAATGTTGATTGTGACATGAAACGATTTGTCGTTGCTTCTGACGCTTTCAAAGCAACAGCCAAAAGAAACAACTTTGCAATGAAAATAAGTATGGAAGCATATCAAAAAAAAAAAAAAAAAAGAAAGAAAAAAAAAAGAAAAAAAAAAAGATAAAAAAAAAAAAAAGAGGAAAAAGGAAAAAGTATGGCAGCATATTCCAGGCACTCGATCGTACACCATCATTGCCTTCACTATGATGTCTAAATGCACATGCACATGCTATCACTTACTGTCTTCATGCTGACTGACGTGATGGCACAATATCAGACCTACTTAAGTAAACCGATGATTGTAAAACCACAGGCTATACTTTCGCATTAAAACAATATTTAGTACCATTTTGTCTTGTGTGATCTGCGTTAGTCATGTAACTGGAGTGGGAGCCAGTCTAGTGTTTTAACTCTTAAACCTGTGACAAACGTCATCCCCCCCCCCCCCCCTCCCCCCTCACACTCTCTCTGTGTCCTACCAATTCATTTCCCTGCGGGGATGCCGTGGCGGAGAGGGAGGACATTATTCACCACCCCCGTGTTCTAGGAATATGGAATACTCTCACTAGCATAGTAAAAGAAACAAACAAAAAAAAAAAAGTGTACCCTATATTGAGCATATACACTTCAATAAAGAACTTTGTGAATTTCTAGTCTTTTACAGTGACAATCAAGATTCATTCATCACACGTAGAGATGATGGGAAACTTTCCAGACTATTTTTTTGGAAACGGGCAACTGGATTTTCGATGCGAAATCAAAAAATCATGATGATGTACCATTTAAAACTTGGATTGAATCAACTTCTCTGCCAAATGGTTGTCACAGAAACCATTATTTTCCCCTTCGTTATTAATATTGTCCTTGCAGGGTTGCTTCTGAGTATCATAATGAATTGTGTTCATTTACAAACAAATCTGAATACAATTCGCAGAGTCATCATCATGCCTGTGACGACCAGTTAAAACTATTACACTACATTTGTTCATATGATTTAGGACCTTCATCATGTTTTGTTTTAACATCGTAAAAAATCAAATCTAGCATCCCCCCCCCCCCCCCCCCCCCCCCCCCTCTCTCTCTCTCTGTCTGCTTCTCAGTCCTTCTCATCCTATAGTTTCCAAATTTGCATGGTATCCATCTGAATTTATACTCTGAGTATGTGTGCGCGTGCGTGCGTGCCTGCATGCTTGTGGTGTGTGTGTGTGTGTGTGTGTGTGTGTGTGTGTGTGTGTGTGTGTGTGTGTGTGTGTGTGTGTGTGTGTTAGTGTGTGTGTTAGTGTGTGTGTGTTGTGTGCGCGTGCAAGTGTGCGTGTGCATGTGTGCCTGCATGTACGTATAATGTATGTTCCTATCAGGTAAGTGTACTTTGACAGAAAACTAACCACAAAGCTTTGGGAAAAAAAAACCCTTGAAACTGGCCTGTCCAATTCTCGTCTATTTCATTTTCAGGTAAGGTTTCGTCACGTGTCTATCCAATTCTCGTCTATTTCATTTTCAGGTAAGGTTCGTCACGTGTCTATCCAATTCTCGTCTATTTCATTTCAGGTAAGGTTTTCGTCATTGTCTATCCAATTCTCGTCTATTTCATTTTCAGGTAAGGTTTCGTCACACGTCTATCCAATTCTCGTCTATTTCATTTTCAGGTAAGGTTTCGTCACGCGTCTATCCAATTCTCGTCTATTTCATTTTCAGGTTAGGTTTCGTCACGCGTCTATCTACAGCGCTGTTCATTAATTCATGATGCCAAATCCACAAAACACATTTCGTCAAACAAAAACCCATATCGTGAAACAAAAGCATGTGCAAGTTAACTTCAAAACAAAGCCTGTAGCGACACAGGTCTGTCAACAGGAAAGCAGGATTTAACCATAACGCTGCACACTTCTTTCAGAACTAAACATTGTTTGACGACTGCTCTGTGTGTGTGTGTGTGTGTGTGTGTGTGTGTGTGTGTGTGCCAGATCTAATCCAGTTAGCGTGGTGTTTGAAGACCCTTCTGGAGGCATAAGAACGCCGACTTCTTGCCTAGTCATATTTCAACATCATGACTGCAACGAAGAATGCAGCTCATGTCCCATTCATTAATCTACCTTCTTGTTTACATAACGGCGTTCAAACCACTTGTTCATTATCTCCACCGAGCATGCTGTTTTTATCCATGTCTGTTACGTTTGTTTGTCTGTGACAAGATCACACACACACACACACACACACACACACACTCAAAAAAAAAAACAAACAAACACTTGAACCAATGAAAAACGATGCAATGCAATCCAAACATAAATTTGTCAAATATTAGTGTGGGTTCAGATGAAAAGAGAGGGTAGGGCGGGGCAGGTGGGGTGTGTGTGTGTGTGTTCAGGATCTGTGGGGGTGGGGGTGCGGCATCTGTTCAACTCGGGTGGATATCTGCACTTGTGGGTGTAAACAAATCTTAAATAAATGTTAGCGAACCGCCCAGAGAGAATGGACAAACGAGTCACAAGACAAAACACTAAGCGTTTCGACCTCTTAGGTCTTCTTCAGGTAAGATACAAACGAAAAGAACAACGAAAATTCACTTAGCTTTGATCACTTCAGAGTTCAGCGCAAGGTAGAAGGCAAATTCGCTTTACACACACGTTCTGAGACAACAGAATGGAATCCTCGAGCGTGTCGTCTATCAAAGTCATCAGTCCTTGTTCATCTTTAAAAAAAAAAAAAAAAAAAAAAAAAAAAAATAAGCATCATGTCTTCCTCTGACTGCCCAACATCCTTCTAAAACTTACGGAATATCAGCTTCCAAAAGAGAGAGGTAAAGAAGAATACTGTTGCTTATAGCCCAGCCGACTGCAAAGAGCAATATCAGGGCTGTCGCCTCGTTGAAGTAAATTGTCACATATATTAATGCCTGGAGGATCTTACTAGTTCTGCAACTCCTTGGTCGATTCCTGGTCAGTACATCTTTGAGTCTTGGAGCAAAATGATATTGCCAATATCACACACACACACACACACACACTCTCTCTCTCTCACAAAATGGTTAAGGCATAGAACAACAGGCTTTGTTCCCATACAAGCCTGTTCTCATTTTTTTGTGAGAAATGAATGGACCTCTGTGCTGCTTTCATTTTCAAAGCACAAAAACCAAAAGATCACATAGATACACACTATTTACATCATATTCCAAACTGTCTCACTACAAGCATGCGGAGTGAAACATCATACATGTTTATGAATGTCATATATAGCATGCAGCAAATCCCTGATTACAGGATTCACCATGGCGCATCTCTCTCCCTCTTCGTTCTACAGCTAGAACTTTTATAATTCACCGTCTGTGAGAGCTTTGCATACGGGACCATTTCATATCCAACTAATAAGGTAGCCACATTCTGTCTTCAGGGATGTCTAAACAGGCGTTCATCTGCTTTATTTCAGTGTCATCCACCCAACCTGCACTCAATCGCCTACTCTTCTCTCAGAGTTGAAATATGAATTAATCATTATCAGTACTACTATTATTATTATCATTAAGAGTATTCATATAGCGCCTATCCTCTGTTTGACGCCTGGCTGTGAGCACTACACAATCTTCCCTTTACACAACGGCCTACCTACCTGGGTAGAGCCTGCTAAAGAGCTGCCTGCTGGTGCTACACTCTGTTGTTTCCAACATCATTCAGTCTGTGAGTCGATCAGTTTTTGATTCATATTTTCGTTCTTGGGGGCATGCTGTGTGTCTATGTGTCATCCCTATCGACATCTCAACTGGCCTTCTCTTCCGAAAGTTGGTGATAGGATTTTACATGTGTGCAAGATGTTGTGCCTACGTTCACACACGGAACCTCGGTTTTACAGTCTTATTTGAAGGGCTGCTTCGGAAGTTAAATGTTAACGTTGAGGGTAAAAGGCCCCCTGCCAGACACCCCAGTGGAGCTTCCAGACTGCAACTCCAGGATCACCAGTCGGGCATTCTATCAGCTATGCTATTCCAGCATGCGCGCAATATATCTTTTTTAAAGCATGCCTTCACACACGACAAGGCCTCATCCAAAGGACAGAAGGCAGTGGGGTATCGCCTGGCTGTCTCCGGTGGGGATGGATCCATGGACCTTGGAACGAGAGTCTGATGCCTTACCCGCTACGCCTCATGACTGTGCATGAATTATGCAGAACAAAGTAACATCAAATTCCTAGTACATACTTTCATGATTTGCCAGAGAAATTGCACTAAGTCATGTGCTAGCTGCGTTACTTTATGTTACTAGTAACTGTACGTTCAATTCAATTCAATTCAATTCAATCAGCTTTACTGTCCGTCGGAAATATTTCTTCTGCTCCACATCATTTCACAAGTACATTAGACATTACAAAGAGACATTATAAATCATTACATAAAAGCCTGTGTTAGTATATGCATTTGTATATACATCAATACTCACACACGCCTCCCCCCCCCCCCCACACCCATGCACACACCCTCACATATACACACACACACACACACACACGCGTGCACACACGCATACACACACACACACGCATACACACATGAAATAAACATTAAATCCATAAGACATAAAACATTACATAGATTATAAAAAAAACAATACATAAAAACACAAACTCACCCGCATCAATGCTCAAACACTAAAAGTAAAACACACACACATGCGTACACACACCCCCACCCACATACACACACACAGAGTCATAGTCACAGTAAAAGCATAATATTGCAAACTGAATTGTTCATGTATGAGACAAGGGTCATGGCAGTCAATCACAGGCTTTAGAGTTTAAAATGCTAATGGCACTTGGTACAGAAGAATTCTTGAAGACATTCTTCTGTGCTCTGGGCATTCTGTAGCGTCTTCTCTGATGGAAGTTTTTCACAGTGGCAGTGGGGTGGGTGTGAGTGATCAGAGGTAATATTACATTTCCCCTGTCAAGAATTTAACTTTTAATATTATTCCAGTCATCAGTTTCTTAAGTTAATATACTAAAGTTACTTTGTGCAACAAGACTTAAAAAAATATATGTGAGTATGAGTGTGTGTAGCATGTGTGTGTACACACAAGAGAGAGAGTGAGAGAGAGAGAGAGAGAGAGAGAGAGAGAGGAGAGAGAGAGAGAGAGAGGGAGAGAGAGAGAGAGAGAGAGAGAGAGAGAGAGAGAGAGAGAGAGAAGACGAAGAAGAAAAAGAATTGAAAGTAAAACAGTTATTCATATATTGACTGCACTGACACAATCATACATTTTCTGCATCTATGGGCAGTCTCTGCACCCCCTGGCCTCCTCTGGGTGTTCATGTTTTGACACACTGAACAAAACCCTTTACATGTGTTTATAGTGTCTTTAGGTGGGGTTTTTGTTGGGTTTTGTGGGGGGCCGTCTCAAACCACTGATCTGATGCTGCTGCAACACTACTTTTCTTTTTCCACAGTATTCAAAATAATTTTGTGTTTCAAAGCATCAGCATCGCTCCCACCTCCTTGCGTCACCTGCTCCTCTATCCTCTCCCCCTCCAACCCTCTTCCCCTCCACTCCCCAGTCCCCCACCCCACTCTTTTTCTTTCTTCCTCATTTCTGTTGGTCGTGATTCGGAGAAATGGAACATCCAGGAACACGGCAAACAGTGAATCTTAAATCTTTACGCTGTATGGCAAACCAGTGCAGCAAGTGTGTCATATCCATGTTGCATGCCTTTGGTAATAGTGTCTTTTGAAATGCCAAGCTGGCATATTACTCATCACATTTATATTCGTTCAGTGTATTATTCATCAATGTTACTTGCATAATTACACACTTTATCTGTTCAAGCTTTCATCAGTTTCTGTGTCCAACAATAACAACAACGTAAAAACATCTTATGGCTATGTAAACGTTTACTGATTTAGCTTCATAAGAGAACATAGTTTACAGACAGAGAGACGATAGATCTAGTTGCGAAGTGAGACGACTGCAGGCGGAAATCCAAACAAATCTTAAATAAATGTTAGCGAACCACCAAGAGAAATGTGGACAAATGAGTCACAAGACAAAACACGACACGTTTTGATCTCGTAGGTCTTCTTCAGGCAAGACGCAAACAAACAGGACAATGAAAATGAAGGAATTTGTCACAAGTCATTTTTCATTCAACGCCTGCCTACCATGCGCTGAAGTCGTTTTCATTCAACACCTGCCTACCTTGCGCTGAAGAGATCTAAGCTAAGTGACAAAATTCCTTCATTTTCATTGTCCTATTGTGTTTGTCTTGCCTGAAGAGGACCTAAGAGGTCGAAATGCGTCGTGTTTTGTCTCGTGACTCATTTGTCCACATTTCTCTTGGTGGTTTGCAAACATGTATTTAAGATTTGTTAAGAGAGACGATAGTTTATGAATGGAAAACACACTTCTGAACTGTTTGAGCCAGTTTCCATCTTCTCGTAGAGAGCTTAAGACGAATATTGCCCATTTTTATTGCACTGATTTACAAACCATATCAACAGAATACAGTTCATATTCTCCAACAGAAACGTAACTTAAGAGCATGATTTCCTGTACATGGTGAGGACTGGATGTAAATAAGAATATATATGCTTACCTACTATCCTCAGAAGTAAAGTCTTGTAACATTTCTCGATACCAAAACTATATGACCTGAGTGACCCCATTTATGAACCATGTTAAATATCAAAATTAGTTTGATGACTTTTAAAAATCAAAAAACCTTTAAAGCTGAAACAAAAGCACGTTCTTCTCAAGATAAGCACAAGGCATTTTAATTACTTTCGTCATTTTCTAGCCCATGCCAAGATTAGTTTCCCCATTTTCAAAACACATGCTTCACACACATATTATGTATTGATTTCTTTTGTGATACATCTATAGATACAAGCCACATACACACATGTGCTTGTGTAACAAGCACATAAGCAATTTCTATTTCCACTTTCAAAAGACGCTCCTGTCATATCCTTCACACCTCAACATTTGCTGAACAGTCTAAGACTGATCTGTTCACAGCCAGGTAGCACAAACACCTCAACATCTGCTGAACAGTATTAGACTGATCTGTTCACAGCCAGGTAGCACAAACACCTCGACATCTGCTGAACAGTCTAAGACTGACCTGTTCACAGCCAGGGGCACAACTCCAGTGTTTCTTACACCCCAGAATTAAGCACCTTTAAGCACACTTGCAATGCTGTGACAGGACCCACTTCCAAAACACGGCCACTTTCAGTTTCATCCCACTCCCAGGACCTGCAAGGCTTTGTACACTCTGCAGTCCTATCCACAAACGTACAGGCCCTGACAAGGCGTGAACACTGTACGCAACACAACACCTTGGTGTGAAACACATTATCTGGCAAACCTACACATGAAGCAGCTATGTTCAAGCCATCGAAAACCTTCCACGTACAGACATAGCCCCCTCCCCAAGAGATATTGCTGTGGCCAGGTCACTTCAAAGGAAAGGGTCTTCATCAATTCGTAACACAATCACATGGTGAACACACTCTACAATACTTATCAAAGCGAGTTCGATTTGATTCATTTGTTTAGTTTTCATGGTGGGTTTTACTTATCTGACTTCCAAGGCATCAAGGACCTGTTCTTTCTATTTCCGCAATCAGCTCATGTTCCACAAGTGGACAGGCTGAAGACTGGTGGTCACCGTGCTGGCGCTGGTCGGCAGCTCCCTCTGCTGGACTCCTCCGACTGACATGTGCTGCAGGGGAGTTAACCACCAGAGGCAGGGTGCATGCGAGTCCAGGGAGAGAGCGGGCCAAGGGTGGGTGAGGCACAGGAAGGAGAAGGAGGGCTTATCCTGCTTGCCTTGCTGCAGGTACTGGAGGTGTCAGGAAGTGGAGAATGGGGCGACGGGACACGGTGAAAACTGTCTGTGGAGGATGGCTTGCCGACGTTCCCCTCGTCCCCTGGGGCGGGGCTGTGGCCCGAGGTCTTGGCATGCTCCCTCAGGTGATAGCGGCTGGCAAATTTCTTGCCACACACCACACAGCTGTGAGGGAGCAGACCAAAGTGGACCGTCTTCAAATGTTTCCGCAGGCTGTTCTTTGCCGCAAACGTTTTCTGACAAATGTCGCACTGGGATGTTGGGCGTGCGGACTTCCCGCCAGGGTTGTGCACGTTGTGCCTATGTTCAATCAAAGAGGTGTGGCGTGTGAAGGTTTTGTGGCACACATCACATTTGTGGTCCCTGCGTCCGAAGTGGACAATGTTTTTGTGCTTTCTCATGCTCTCCTGAGACGAGTAACGCTTGGAGCAAATGTCACAGGAGAATTTCAAAGATGCTGTGTCCCCTATTTTTTGGCGTCAAGTAGCGAGCGATTTGTTCTGGGTCAGTGACAATAATCCTGTCATCGATTTCTCTTTTGGCTTCAACGCCATGAACACTTCGTTTGTGTTTGTAGATGTTCTTCTTTGCCGAGAAGTGCTTGTGGCAAATGTCACACTGGAAACTTCCTGGTTTTCTTTCCCGTCTCTGCCGCATCAAGGACACAACCTGTTTTTTTTTTCCTGGTCTCTTCATCACAGCCATCTAGCTGGCCTTGTTCTTGTCAAGACGTTTACGACACGCTCTGGATGCCTGGTGTTTCTGGAGAGCGCACTTGCTAGTGAACACATGGTGGCATGCGCCACAGGTGAAGGCTTTTTCGGGGGAGTGGGTTCTCATGTGGATGCGGAGATACTGTGTGGTGCGCACCGCCTTCCCGCACACCCAACAAAGGAGGCTTTTGGTCGGACGTGTTGAGTGGGTCTCCATGTGTCGTTTCAGCTCCCGCATCCCATAATACCCCTTGCCGCACAGCTCACAGAAGAAGCGGTACTGTCTGTCCTCCTTGTGGGTCTCCCTGTGTCCCAGCAGGGTGTAGTGGTCGACGAAAGAGGTGCCGCAGATTTCGCAGCAGAAGGGTCGTATCTTGGTGTGTGCTACGTTGATGTGCCGCTGAAGTTTGGTTTTGGTGGCGTATGCGGCCGAGCAGACATGACAGTGGTAGGGGCGCCACTTGAGGTGAGCCAGGCGGATGTGTTTGACCAGGATGCCCCGGTGTGTGAAGGAGGAGCTGCATTCTTTGCACTGGTAACGATCATTGGGCGACCGTTTGAAGGATTTCCTTTTCTGTGTCAGGTCGGGTAAGTCCACATCGGCCACGCCCAGGTAAATGCCATGACAACCTGTTGCAAGCTGACAGTTCTGGTGTGTCTACTGAGTAAGACATCTCCCCATCTTCAAGTGATGACCTCAGTCCCTCCCCATTTGCCGATTCTGTCACTTCCTCTTTTGTGTCCTGTGTGTCAACGTCTTCAGGACATGCAGAGTCTTCCACTTCATCTTTCGCCACCTGACGTACATCACATGTACCATCATCCTCAATGTCTTCCTCCCTCTGCTCTCCTTTGCTGCTAAAGGACTTGTCATCGTTGTTGTCGTTCTCTGGGGTCTGGGGCAACCTGCAGTGCCACAGCCAGGGAGGATCTCAGTCCTGGTCTCTGCGACGGCCTGACCATGGTCAGCTTGGCAGCCTGTGTCAACAGAACCACACAGATGAACTTGAAACTGTGTTGATATCACATTCACTTTCTCCTCTGCAGCCTTTTCCCCTCTGTGGCCCATGTGCATCCCCCAACCCCCTTCCTGTCCCCAGCGTTGACATGACTAGCGTACTTCCCCTAGCTATCTGTGTGGAGAGACATCTTGTAAGCCGTGTCAACATCAAATGTTTTCCATGTTATATGTGTGCATGCTTCCCCCATGATGATCGTAAACATGGAATACACATTCTCCCCCGTTAACCTGTACGCTTCCCCTCCTCATCTGTAACCCGTACTGCAACCAGTATCAACCTAAAATGCATATAACCTGCACAAACTGTCTGTATACCTTATCCTGTAACCTGAGCACATATTCTTCCCCTTATGTGTATCTATGAAACATAAAATGAACATAGATTCCCCTGCAATCTTGTAAACAAAACACCCAAATAGGGATAATGGGTGTTAATATGAAATGCATTTTCCGATATACCCTGAGTGCGTACCTCCTGTAGTGGCTGAGTATCAACATTAAAAGCATTTTCTCCTGTAACCTGAGTGTGTACCCTTTCCCCCCTCCAGTGTGAGCAAAGTCCATATATAATGCAGATATTCTCCAACACAGCCTGTGTGCATATACCCTCCATCCTCTGTGTAGCCATAATCAACAGAAAAAAGCCATGTTTCCCTATAACTTGTGCGCACATCCTTCTGTAACTAATGTCAACATAAAATGCATGTTCTCCTGGCAACCCTACATTACCATACAAAGCATATAGTCCCCCTTTAACATTTGTCAAAATCAAATTCTCACTAGCCCTGTGAAACTGCATGAATTTCATGATTTTCTACAAACTCTCTTTTTCAGCCCCTGATGCACATTCCAAACTCACTGATATGTGTTTTGTACACTGTATGGATGATGGCCGTCGACATACAAAACAGCAGGTGTGACAGTGTTACATGCTTGTTTTAATCAAACTTAAAATGTCACAGAGGGATCTTTCTCCATATAATAGTGAAGTTTTATCTTCACACACTCACACACAAACACACCGGCACCCACGTACAACATATTAACCAATGGACTTTAGCTTTATCTTAAACATCTCAAGCACAAAATGAAATCATAAATGAACACATGTTCTTCTTGTATTAGTTAGAAGCGGCACTGTAGAAAGACCTGCTTGAAAGTTTCACGCTCATACTACCACATTTTCTCTCCATCACTGCAAAATTAATTTTTCAGATCACAAAGCAAACTTAAAACATTGAAAACCAGGCAATCTAAAGCAAATCACCAAAGTAAATTTCTGACTTAAAAATCCAGTAGTGGATGGAAATTTGCTGTGTGTGTACATATTTCCTTGCTTTCCATTGTTGATGTTCAACACTGACCATTGTGGTCACTCTGCTTCATTCTAAAGATCCAGAATCTACTGTCATCTCAATGCCAACCCCTGCTTCTTGGTCATCTATCACACACAGCTTCTCAAGTTTCAAGTGAGTGCAGATGCACCTTTAGAGTCTACACAGATTTCTGAACTGCCCTTAACAATTCAGCAGCGCTTGGGCTGCTAGCAGCCCACCATCCTGTTAAATCAACACCTATCACTGTCAGTCTCTTTAGAGACTTTTTAAAACCTCCCTAAAGACAAATCTTTTCTCTCGGACTGATTAATGATATCAACTTACCACTGTCCGCGTGTTTGCTGATGCTGAACACGCTCGTCTGTCCGTCTGATTTTTCTTTTTTTTTTTTTTTTTTTTTTTGCGGTGGTGTGTGTGTATGTAGTGTGTGTGTGTGTGTGTGTGTGTGTGTGTGTGTGTGTGTGTGTGTGTGTGTGTTTGTGTGAGCGCGCGCACTCGCACGCTTTGAATTAGAATTACAATTTTATCATGTTTTTCTGTAATATGCGCTTTGGGCTCTCACGAGGTAAAGCGCCCTATAAATATCCTTTTACATTACATTACATTCAGTCACACACTACATTAGCTAAAAATATCATTTGAAAACTGTTTAGAATAGAACTGCAGTGCTTTGAAAATGGCAGCCATCTCTTGCAGAAGCCACTATCCTCAAAGGCGCGCCTGAATGTTCAAAACTTCCAAAATAATGCATATGCGAACAAAACAGAGGTGTGACTGTAATATGCAATCTAGGGCAGAACTATAGTTTACCTTACGACAAGTGCTGGAGAGGTGATACAGGGCAGAAAGATAGAGAAAAGGTAAATCAAGCCTCCTAGCACTGTTGAGAAATTTAATGCAGGAATCTTGGCACTCGGCTAAAGACGTGTACAAGCAGGAGAACTTGCGTTGTTGAAGACTGACCATCACTTTCATGCCAGATGTGACAACATCCTCAACACCATTATCTTCTCACCTTACGTCCGTCGGACCTCAGCCTGCTGGGATCCTGTAACTCCTTCCTGGGGAACGCTCCCCTAGATCTCTTCCCACTGGTCCTGTTACTCTTCCTACTGGACCTTGTTCTTCGGGAGCATCAGGCTCTCTGCTGCTGGGTGCTGCTGTCATACTGCATTGTCTCCTGGGAGCTACAGGTTCTAGGTCAACCGATGTAGTGTCCTCAGACCTGGTCTTTGTAGACTGTGGGTCACCTGACACAGTGTTGGCAGGCTGTGAGTCAACTGACGTGGTATCCACACACGCTGTGTTTATGGGTTGCAAGTCACCTGACACGGTGTTTTTGCATTCTGGGTCAGCTGGCCTGGTGTTCCCATACCCGAAGTTTGTAGGTTGTGGGTCAGCTGATGTAGTGTTCCCAAACCCCGTGTGTGTGGCTGTTTTGGGCGACAGCAGCTTTCTCCTCATGGCCAGTTTACACCATTCCTCACCTGGTGAAGAACATATATGACAGAGCATGGTTAAGCCAGGTCAACTTTTAGACTTTTATTGTTACAGGGCAGCAGACCAAGATGGGCCTGTTTGGTGCTGTCAGCATGCAGGGAAAAAAAAGTTACATCCAGAACAAGTAACAAACAATAAGGACAACTGTGATCAACACATGACAAAAAGCAGCTGATGGCACCAAGGCCAAAGTACTGACATACAGGCAGTTATGGCTTGGCTGCACTGAGAACGCCTGGCATTCCCCTACATCATTTATTCCCAGATTTAAAAAAACATGAAAAAAAAAAAAATTAACGGAAAACATTTATGTGGCAAACAAACAAGAACACGAACACATCATCTGGGCCATGTGAGCAAATGGACCCTGCAAAAAGGGCCATGAGAGTCCACTCAAATCAATTTTCAGTATGAAGTCCGGATTAGGTCCTGGTATCATGTTGGGTGTATGTGTAGAAGTGAGTGCAAAATAAGTGGGTATGACAGAGAACGGTTGTAGCAGTGCAGGAGAGAGAAACAAGAAAGCTTAACTGCGATTGTGATGTCATGATTGTGTTGTGTGTTTGAGAGATTTGAGTGAGTGAGTCAGCCAGTGAAGTGAGTGAGAGAGAGAGAGTGTGTGTGTGTGTGTGTGTATGTGTGTGTATGTGTGTGTGTGTGTGTGTGTGTGTGTGTGTGTGTGTGTGTTGATGTGAGTTGTGACTAGTTTACATGTACATTTTTCTATCACAGGTGAGAGGACAGGAAGAGGTCTGTGTGGCAGTCAGCCTGTGCAGCAATAGGGCAGAGGACAAGGGGTGGTCCTTGACCATCCTATTGTCCAGCCTAACATGACAACACCAGAGATCCTCCAGCTTACAAGACAGCCTAGCCTCAAGAAAACACCTCAGGGAGCAATGCCAGTTCACTGCTATGACAGTTTTTGACAGACCCTCTGGTTCAGAATTTTGTTGATCAGACCAACTTGTACGATGGAGAGGCATTTTCCTTGCTGAATAGCTCAACTAACAGGCAAGCAGGTAACTAGCAGGAAGTGCAAGGTGCGCACAGAGCATGGCATCTGGAAGGAGACTGAGCATGAGTGTACACAATGCCCATCTTACCCTCCTGCCCTGTGTCCAGACCCATGCTTGACAGCGCACACTAACACTGCAGTGTAAGAAAAAAAGGCACTATAATTCAGTTTTGTGTATAACAAATTTTTGTAAGCTTTATATTTCATCTTGTCAATTCTTTTTCTTTCAAATCAATGCTTTTTCTTTTCAGAATCTAAAAAGAAAGTATGCTGTACTGACCACAATGCAAAAAGAAAAAAAAAAAAAAAAAAAAAAAAAAAAAAAGAAGTGTGAATTCTAGACTGAATGTGTGTATGATTCTGAAATTCTGGATTACAATTCATGACTGTCGTTTCAATAAAGGTACAGAAACATTTACTTGATTTCCCATTTACTTTTTGATTTTCTTCTTTCTGTTTTTACTAACCCTTTATAAGATATATTCTGACAGTATGAAAAAATTATCTATCTCACATTCATGGTAAATTTATTGCTAACCAACATGTTACATAAACGTAAAACTGTCATAAATGAATAGTCTGTTCACTTCCTTTTCAGAGAAAATAATGGTTATGTACACTTTCTTACAACAGATTCCATTCTATAACGTTGCTAATTGTTACCCTTCAAGCCAAACACAGCTTGGCAAACATGGGAAAACCACCAAAACAAAACATGGCACTGAAGGGGTTAATTGGTGGTTTTTTTTTTTCGTTTTTTTTTTTTGTCTTGAATTTCTAAATAAAATGTTCAAGTCTGCAGGCTTCCATCTCTGCTACATTCCATGCTCTACAACATCTCCTTTAGATTTCCTCAAAGACAACAAACTGACCAACAACACACCTATGAAGCCTGCAAGTTAGATAACTCTGGTGACTTTGTCCCTTTCGTTGGATCACAGAGACTGAACTACTGATTGCCGAGATGCAACACAGTGAGAATGCTGGGTGCTCATCAGTTTACGAGCCCCAGTTTAAAAACCCTTGTCTTGATATGTCATAGTAGCCACAAAGGAAAAAAAAAAATCTTCGGCAGTGGATTTTCTTCCGGTACACTTGTGCTGGGACACTCTGGCCTCCTGCCTACCCACATGCACTAATCGACACACAAAATTATTCTCTTTGACAGCCTTCCTATTCATAAACACAGGACCGATGATAAATATATTCATGATGTCATGCACAGATTTTGGTGGTCAATATGTTGAACTTGGAACAGGAGTAGTTCGCTGTGCAGAGAGACGATGACCTAGGCCTCAGTGAGAAGCAATACCACGATGGGCTCAGTGGATGCCCAATGCATGAGAACCAGCAGTGCCCCATACCACCGCCAGAATCAGCGTGGTGCCATGAAACGTACAGCGGAGAATTCGTCAATCTAACAGTTGTACCTCTGACTTGAGACAGCTTGCATCCTGACACCCTTTCTGAAAACTTCGTTGGCATGATTTTCAGTCTGTGTGCACGATTTACACTCTATTGTAAGTGGTCTGCAACATTGCAAACATCACACACTCAGCACAGTTATGTGGGGATTGTCTTCAGTTGTGACAAGCTCCTAGCATAACATTATCAGTTTCCCCAAATCCCAGGAAGTCAGAGTGTGGCTGCCCATGTGGCGAGGTAATGAAAAACGGTCAAACACACGTAATGTTCTCATCCCCAGCTGATGCATTTGTACCATAGTGTTCAAGTACTTCGGCTGTTTGGATGATCCCTGGAGTCTGTCAGCCAGGGTGCGACAACAACAACAACACATCACAACTTTACATTAGTTTGTCAAATGAACACAAGCTACGCCAGATACCATATTTTTCAGTTGTTGTGCAATTTTGGGAATGGCTGTTGCGAGAGGTGTTTGATTATCAGTCACAATGAACACACAGAGACATACTGATGAGTCAAACAATGTAAGATCATGACAGATCCATGGACAGAGATTTCCATGTGCAGAGACTGAAGATGGTAGCACTTGTACATGTTGCACACATTTCTTGGCATGCTTTAACCCTCTTGTACTCAGCTTCTCTGACTGCAAACTTCCCCTAGACTTCGGATCCTATTACAGGTTTTCAGCCTAAAAACTGGTATGTAAGATTAACTTATGGGGAACGTGTGTGAACCTCTAAGAGAAAACAAAGAAAATGGCAGGCAGTTTCATAAGATCATGTGCTGTAAAGTGTACTATATTTTGTCTGTCTAAGAGACATAGGTCGGGTCACTGTCACCAAACTGTCACCATACACGTGATATTTTATGATGACAATCAGTTTTACAGCATGCAAGCATGCGCAGTCACCATGCTGATGCAAGTTGTTAGTGTAAGATGAAATCCGAGGCTTACCTGATGCGATCCATCTGCTGTCTGGCAGTACAGGTCCCACTGGTGTCCCACCAATGTCATACAAAACTTGTCACTTGTCACACACAATACTGAAGTCAGTCACTACCCAATACTCGATGTGTTGTGGTGTTTTAATCAGCCTTGGCAGTTCTACAAACTACAGCTGATTACATATGTCTACAGTCTTCACTTGCACAACACAGTGTCAGTGTACACACTCACTACTAAATGTCACACGCTCACTACTAAATGTCACACGCTCACTACTAAATGTCACAGTCACAGTCACAACTGTCATCAGAAAACACAGGTATGCAGAACAAAAATAAACATCACAGCTGCATTACTGTTGGGCTATGTTTCTGATAGTGATAGTCGCGAAAACAACCCCTCTTTGGCCAGCAAAGGGGAACTTGACAGAAGAACACTTATACGATGTTTCCACTTGATATCCCTTTGGTGTCAAATGGCCAATTTTGACACACTGACCACACACCTCAAACTTCTCCACTCTGTGGTGATAATGGAGTCTTTGGCAACTGGGGGTTCTGGTACTGCCTTGCTTCGCCCAGCTTTGCGTTTTCTGGAAGTAAATCCACACGAAGCTGTTAAGCGATGTCAACACACAACCACAGGTGATCATGGGCCTTCTTTGGGGGCTGGGCGTGTGGCGACTTTTCCCAGGTGAGAAAGGCTTGAACAATACACAGATTGATCAAAGAGTGGAAGACGTACCGCCACCATTTTTTGTTTTGATGACCGACAGGATAGTAGGCACGGCACTGATCTGACTGGTCAACACCACCCATGTACTTGTTTGTTCTCAGTGATGACAGTTGCTATGACCTTTTCATCCGTTGTTGTCATACCTGGAAGCTGACTGCTGCTCATGAGACAAATCTGACAGCTGTCTTTGTAGACTGCAGCCATCAGTGAGCCTTTCTGCATTTGTGTCAGGTCTCCCTTTTCCTTCAGTTGGGCCATCTTCACTTCCTGTGGCAGTCCCCTGCGGTTACGGTTGACTGTCGCACAGGCATATGTCCCATTCGTGGCCAGGAGAGTCATCAAAGGGACACTTGTGAAAAAGTGGTCAAAATACAAGTGCCTGTTCTGGTTATTGTATGGTGACACCAGTTTGTCTACCACTTCATGCCCCAGACTGATATTCGTGTTTTCACGGCTAGCACAACCAGTGTAAATGTCAAATGCGGCACAATAGCCAGTAGTAGCATCACACATTTCCCACACCTTGATGCCCCATTTTGTTGGCTTGGCTGGCATATACTGTTTGAAGTAAATGCAGTGATGAACTCAGGATCAGGGAAACATGGGGGACATCCCCCATGCTTTTCAAAAAGTGGGGGGACTTGCATTTTACTCAGGGTACAACCATTTAATTGACTAATACAATTAAACTATATTACTTACATGTGTGTCCATTACTCTTGCAATTTTCATCCACAGCATTCATAACTAGTTAGAAAATAGTCTCCTTGATTTCTTTGACTTCCATGCAGAAACAGCTTTTGTCAAATGGGTAATCACATGCAGGGGGCCCCTCTATCTGCATTGTCATCAGCTGCTGGACACGTTCTGGATCTAACCTGTTTCTCAGGTTGGTGTGAATGTTATTCTGGCATGAGAATCCACGTTCACAGTCTGCAGTTTGCAGAGGAATCACAAAACACAACTTGGCAAGTTTAAACTAGGTTTGGAAATTGTTCCCCATGGTTGGACTTCAGTAACTTCCACAACACTTGACAGTTGTCCCTTGGGTACATTTGTTGTATGACAAGAGGCTTGACAAGCTTCCATTCAGCCATGGTTTGACTGGGATCAATCAGGGCTTTGCTTACACAACCAGTTGATTCACACTTTTGGTCATGACCATAGCGTGAAATTAAAGTACTGAGTTCTTTCTCTCCAAATGCTTCCAATTCCTCCTTTGATAGAAATGAGATAGGTCTTAGTCCCAAAATGTGAAATGAAGTTGCTACATTTAGGGCTTCTGAGGGAAATCTTCTGGAAATTTGAGATTTCAAGTTTGTAATAAACAGCTTTCTGGTCTCTTCAACCTCCTTCTGTGCTTCCCTGATTGTTTTGTCTTCATCAACATTAATTTTCAAACCTTGAACTGTGGTTGTCTCCCCTTTCTTCATGTGAGAGCCAGATAACAGCAGCTGTAGTAGCTTTTCCCACTAG
The DNA here is from genome assembly GCA_016801955.1 of Conus betulinus. Taxonomy (NCBI): domain Eukaryota; kingdom Metazoa; phylum Mollusca; class Gastropoda; order Neogastropoda; family Conidae; genus Conus; species Conus betulinus. Next base: position 18,760 of record JADBJO010006475.1, on the reverse strand, counting down.
AGGTTGTGTCAACAGCTGAATAGAATCCATCTATAGCAGGACGAACTGCTGCTTTGTCAAGTTCTTGTTTCTGAAAGACAATGTTCAATGCTGCAAGTGAAGGAATGATGTCCATCATGAGGTACATACAAGAGATAAACTTGTAGTCAGTCAACTTCTCAAATAGAAACTGTGTCTTTTTATTTGTCTTTCTTGTGTTTACTGAAGTATCTGTGAAGTGCCTTCCAAGACTGGTAGATGGCATTCAATGAGTTATAAAACTCTCATCCATCTAATTTCATGAACTTCTTTCATCCTCATTTGAGGGGAATCCAGAATAGTCTGTATTTCTTTCAGCTCTTCTGTACGAGATGTAGACCTTGAAAAGTATAATACAACTCAGTCAAGACTTTCTGGAAAGTGTCCTTTATGTATGGTACACTGTCAGCTGCCTTTTCTGAGCACAAGTTCAAGCGGTGGGCCATACAGTGAATTGCTACACAGTGTGGGCTTTGTTGCTTTATTCTTGTAGCTACACCTGATTTACAACCAGTCATAATGGAAGCACAATCTGACCCAAACCCCCATACCTTTGCTAGTGGAACACCTTTCATTTGCAGAAATTCCTCAACATGACTGAATATAACTTCAGCTGTTACACACTCACTTAACTCAGCTTCATATTCCCAAGAAAATGTGTGACACTGTTAAGATTCTCATCAACAGTCCTACAGTACACCACTAATTTCTTTTGAACTGACACATCAGTGCTTTCATCTATCATCACTGACACATACTCATTATTTCTCAGTTCTTCTTCAATGTCTTTCTCCAACACACTTGACAATGTCTCAATAAATTCACTTGCAGTTTTCTTCGAGGAATATGTTGCATTTTCTCCAACATTAATGTCACTGAAGTCAACCCCATTTTCAGATTGCATCTGCAGCAACACTGGATAGTTTTTAATGGCAATATTGCACTTGGCCATATAGTAAGCAGTTCGCATTGCACATATCTGTGTTTTTTCCTTTGAAATTATTTTCGAATGAGCACTGGATTTAGCCTGAGCAAAGTTTCTCTGATACACTTCATCCTTTACTGATTTCACATGATCTTTACTTTCCAGATGGCGTGTAAGCGTAGATGTTCGAAAATTGTCAGTCCCCACAGTGAATGAGTTCGTTTTTCCAGTCTCACAACACAATTCACACGTCATGACACCATCGTGAAATCTTAGCCACTGATACGTTTTTCAACCAATTTGATTGAAAATTATGGTCAACTTTTCTCTTTTTAGGATTACTAGCAGCAGTATTTTGTTCATTATCATTACTTGCAACGCCAGATCCCGTCTCTTCAACTTCGGTTTCATTTTCCCCGCCATGCGTATCCATGCTATTTTCATTTTCACTGGAAGTACTAGGCCTAGCCGTGCTGTCATTTGCAGTAGAAGTTCGTTTGAAAAACTCCGTAATTCGTTTTGTTTTCTTCTCAGACATGATTTGATGGATGACTCACCAATATCAACAAAGATTCAAATGTCTTGTCGCCAAAACGTCTTCAATCAGCCTCGCTTCGATGCCGGAAAGAAGCTTTCGAGTTTGAGCATGCGCAGAACGATCACTTGCATTTCTCAGAATTCCAACTATAAATAGATCGTAGTTATTCCATGAATGACAGCGAAGTATCTTCTCATTTTCAATAGTAATTCAGAGCCTCGCAATTTTAGGTAATTCTTTCGACTAAATAAGCTTTCTGAATGAAAATATACCGCGACCAAACTTTAGATACGCGTGACACTTACAATAAATGCGGGATATGCACCGCTAAGTCAATGCTCATTTCATGGCCAGGACAATAACTGGCTTTGAACAAAGGGAGAATAAGATCGATAAATGGTCTCACCTTGTACAGGGGGTCATAATCAGGGTGATCACGCCCAGGTGTGTTGGACGAAGTGGAAATACTGACTCACCTTGAAAAAGTGATTTTTCGGCATGACACTGCTGATCCAGGGACCACTGAAACACGGGTCACGAGACCAGCAACACCACAGACGTGGCCGATGCTTTACCCCCAACATAATCAACACAGAAAGACAGGCTCGCATTTCTTCAGGCGTGGTATCGAACCAAAGAGGGTCAGGTGCGCCTTTTGCAGCTTGTCTTTGTCTTGCATACATGTTTGTTTGATCGGCAGCAGTCTTAAAAGAAAACAAACAGAGGTACAAACAAAAAGAAAAAACACTAGCGGTGTAGCAGCGTCGGGTAATGAGAGAGCAAGTCCAGTGGGTTCCTGAAACTGCGTCACTTCTGCCACGCCACGTGTCGCGAGACGCCATGTTGTCTGCAGTGAGGCGAGCGGAACATCATACTCCAGGTCACTTTCCTCCCCTTCTTCATCACCACTGCCTACCTCTACATCACTTTCATTTTCCAACTCTTTCAAACGTCTTCACTTCAACAATAATCCGATGTAACGCTTCTTCTTGCGAGTAGTCAATCATTTCTTCGTCGTTCAAAGCAGACGCAAAAGTAATCATTGTGAAAGTCGGCCAGTTTCATTCACAAAGTTACTGACTTTGTTCCCTTCCTTTTCTCAATGAAAACGCGAGGTTGCAGCACCCAAAAATAGTGCCAAGACACGACTGGACCATGCCTGTATCTTCCTAGTTACTGTCTGCGACGGTGCATGTGTTAAGCAATGGTCAGTGTGTGATGGAAAATTCCTACCAACGAATCCTGGTAGTTCCCAGAATGGAAACTACAGGCGCCAGCTGCTACTCCCAGCTGTTCCCGGTATGAGTACAAGAGGGTTAAAGTTATTAAGACAACAGAATCACAGAGTGGATCTTGGAATGATATACGTGGATGTTCCTTTGTTTAGTCAACAGGAAAAGTGATCTTCAATAGATAATGTTACTTGATGAAAAAGTCTTTCTTCGTTTAGTGAACAGGAAAAGTGATCTTCAATATACAATCAATGTTACTTGATGAAAAAGTCTTATGAGTGACTGATTTTACCGAGTGGCACTGAGGTAATGTGACGCACTGGCTGGTCTGCCATGTGATGCCAATGAGAAGACTGCATAGATCCAGTCACCAGCTGTGTCTTAATTAACTCTTCTCTCTCGTTTTGTATTGGTCTTATCAGGAGGTGCTTTACAATAGTTCTAGTGGCAGTCACTTGTGTCTCTTGTAGTGTTGTGTTTTAAGGCGCACATATGTTTTGGTTGTGCTGAGATGACGGATCATTTCACAAAGTGATAGCACATATGTAGTTCACTGTCACGCTATGTAAAATGATGTTACTAGCAGGCTGGAACGCTGCCAACTGTGAGGGTGGGTTTTGTCGTCATCTTTGATGTCCAGCTATCATGTACTGAAATAACGAATGAGGCTACAAAACGAAATTTGTGGAGCATGCACAGAGTGAGTGAGCACCCAAAAATAATAACAAAAACAATAACAACCCTACATGCATTCCACACTCTGTTTACATTATTGTCACCATAGAATGTGATAAGTTTGGTGATAGTCAGGTGACACTGACAGTCAAATGATCTTTCACACACTGAGAGACATAATGTAGAACATGTCACAGTGGTATAAGTTACTATCAAATTTCAATACCCTAGATGTTCATATATGTCAATCGTACACACCCATTTTGAGGGCAGAACTACAAAAAGTACCCCTCTCATGTTCGTTTAGCACTATACAAAATTGATTTGGCAATTACACTGACTTTTAGGTGAAGAAAAACAAAAAAACAAACCAAAAATACAGTACTTAAAAGGTTCGAACAGGTAAAACTAGTCTTCTTATACAGACAGCTATATCCATTATGCTGCTAGTTCTCACCTGTAGCAGAGGTGTGTAGAGCAGCATTGATTAGCAGGGCACAGTCATTCCAGGTGGAGGGGGCATGCAGGTGGTACCTGTCCAGCAGCCAGGTGAGGGCTTTAGTTTCCATGTGGCCCCATCGTTTCCTTTCGCCCACTTCTGACAATGGATCCCCATCCCTCTGTGCTGTCTCCTGCAACACAGTGTACGGTCACCCACAGTCCAGTTTTTCTTTGCAGCCCAGCCAACTGCGGGGGCCATACCAGTGCTAACAGACCTGTGCACAAATTAACAATAACATCCACTGATCCACTAGGCATTTAAAATCACCAAAATGCAAACAAATTACACAACAAATGAGCAATCAGTGATACACAAAACGCATGCTGTAACCGTGCACTTGCTCTGTAGCTGTACACTTGCACTGTAACCATACACTTGCACTGTAACCATACACTTGCACTGTATCCAAGCAAGGCATTGCCACCTCACTCTCTCTCACCACTCTTCAGCTTTGAATAGATCTCCCCTTTTTTTTCTGGCTAATGCCCCAATATTTCAAAGCAAAAGCTGAATACAGCCCTGACCATAATCGAACGTCACAGCATCATCTTCATCATCCTCATCATCTTATCAACCTCATTTAAAAACAAATATAAAAAACCAACCCCCTCACATTCTGTGACCCTTCATGCTGTCATCGTCAGTCTTATCAACCATCATTTAAAAACAAACCTACAAACAACCCCTTCACATTCTGTGACCCTTCATGCTATCATCGTCAGTCTTATCAACCGTCATTTAAAAACAAACCTACAAACAAACCCCCTCACATTCTGTGACCCTTCATGCTATCATCGTCAGTCTTATCAACCGTCATTTAAAAACAAACCTACAAACAAACCCCCTCACATTCTGTGACCCTTCATGCTATCATCGTCAGTCTCATCAACCATCATTTAAAAACAAACCTACAAACAAACCCCCTCACATTCTGTGACCCTTCATGCTATCATCATCAGTCTTATCAACCATCATTTAAAAACAAACCTACAAACAAAACCCCTCACATTCTGTGACCCTTCATGCTATCATCATCAGTCTTATCAACCGTCATTTAAAACAAACCTACAAACAAAGCCCCTCACATTCTGTGACCCTTCATGCTATCATCGTCAGTCTTATCAACCCATCATTTAAAAAACAAACCTACAAACAAAACCCCTCACATTCTGTGACCCTTCATGCTATCATCGTCAGTCTTATCAACCATCATTTAAAAACAAACCTACAAACAAACCCCCTCACATTCTGTGACCCTTCATGCTCCCCTGTCTCGGTGACCACAATTTTCATTTCCTCTCCACATTCTTCGCCCTCCAGAGGATGGGTGCTCACTCATGCAGGCTCCTTCCTTAAGAAGTCATTTCATCAACTAGGGGAAAGGGGTGCTTGGCATACATGCCAACCCCTAAAAATGAATTTCAGTTGCACTGATTTCAAATTTCAGTAGCACGGACTCAAAATCAGTAGCATTCATTTTTTTCCTTTTGAAACAGTTTGTGGAAAGAGTTGGTCAGGGTGTCATAATCAGCTCAACCTATGCATAGAATAAGACAAAACTTTACCACCATGTTTTAATTACAGAAAATGCGCTGTCACAAATCACACACTTTGCTTTTGAATCGTCAAGAGTCCAATTTCACAACAAAGGGAAATTTTGCCAATGTATTTGTTCACGAACTTCTGTGACGGCTGACGCTTTTTTGATGCAGGTTCATCGGCATCACCAGTTGGCACATCCAAACACTTTCTCTTTGTATTTGATGCCATGTTTCTCAAAACTTCAATTGCTTGTGATAGCCGATTTAGTGCTTCCGCTTTCAAAAGCATCGTTTGCTTGAATAACTGAGTTTAACGTCCCTCTATAGCAGAAACCGTTGGAGACATATGCCATTCGTTTGCTTGATGAAGATGGGGCTTTACGTCCCTTTTACCATTCAGTGTTCTGCTTCTGCTTTCAAAAGCATCGTCTGCTTCAACTCGCGATCGTTTCAAGTAAATTTAAAAAAAAAATCTTTTTACCGTAACCAAAAATAAATTTCCGTAATCACCATAGCTACTTCGTTTTTTTGTTAATTGCCATAGAAAGTATGGAAGTTCCGTAGGGGTAGGCATGTATGGCTTAGTAGGTGGTGTCACATGTGTTGGATCAGAACAGGAATTGCTGAACATCACAGAAGTGACTGCAGCAATGCAGTGTCTCTTCTGGGGTTGCCTTGTGGTGTCTTGATACTGACAGCTCCCAGCAGACTGCCAGTGCTGGGGCTGCAATTACATGACAACAGTCTTGGTGTGGCAGTATGGGGGGAAGCTGGAACAAGTGCTGCAGCAATAATGTCTCAAACCTGAGATGCTGGAAGTCTCAAACCAGGAAGAGCCATCAACAGTTACTGGTTGAAATCAAGCACAGAGAGAACACAGGCTTTCTAGAAAGATCATTTGTTGGCAGTTTAATGATTATAAATAAAATTCTTCACCTGAAAAACTGAATTCAACCATTTTAATAAGACAACAAATAATAATCATAAACAGAAATTTTTTGCTGATTGCTTACATTAATTTTTATAACATGAGTGTAAAAGACTGAACTTGTTCAAAAATAGATAAGCAGAATTTTAAAACTACAAATGTAGCACTGATTCAGAGTCTGGATAAATACTGAATAATGTAACGTCATATTGACATTCCAGCATGATAGGACTGAATTATTTAAATTGGCACAAGCCCAAAATCAGCAATGCCTATTTCATGCTTTGGTTTCTGCACCTGTGAATGTAATAGTAATGCAGTACAAAACAACACACTGCAAACCATAACACACCTCAGCACCAACTGACACATCTTTAACAGTCACTGTTGCATCTTCCTGCTTCAGCACTGAGAATTCTGCCTGGTCTGACGAGATCAGTTCCATGCAGGACGTGCTGTCCATGTCGTCATCGTCATCACCAACGTCTTCCTCTTTCACCAATACACTTCTGACTGATGGGTCGGATTGTCTAGATGGATAATCAAGCTGAGGATGCTGGGAAGAAATTGCTGGGCCCTGGAACTCCATTGATTTGCCTACAGGATCTTGTTCTGATTGGCTGCCTCCTCTTCGAGGATGGCTTGTGTCTGGTTTCTTGTTTTGTGGACAGTGAAGGGGCCTTGCTTGTTTGTGACTGATTGTTTTCAATGCAGGGCAGATCACTTCTTGTTTGTGACTGGCTGGATTCAGGAGGTGAGAGACTGGTCCCCGTCTGTGACTGACTGGCTCCGGATGGCTGGTTGTTCAGAGATGGGTTCTTCCCACAATGCAAGACACTGGATCTCGAGGACGGCTGGGCATGTGGGGAGGGGCAGACTGATGGCCTGACTGGCAGGACTCACACAGAGAACTGAGAGGAACATGGCACTGGCGGCAGAGGAATGGGGATGAACCTTCCTCCCTGTGCAGGTTATAACTGCAACACAGACCACACAAGTCAGCACAAGGCTCTGGCACTGGGATGGAACATTGGCCTAACTAAAATGTTGGCCTAATTGTGAAATGCTGGATCTACTGTAAAACACGGGCCTAAAACATTTGCTTCACTGTAAAACACTGGCCCCACCATGAAATACTGCCTTAGAACTTCATAACATTGGCATGGCTCATTTGAACAAGATTCCCGTAAATTATATGAAGTGAATGAATCTAGAAACAAACTTACAAAATATACGAACTAATATATGGTCAGAAGTCCTGTAACAAGAATGAGCTGGTAAACAAACCAGCGCATTAAGTAAATACCTATGATACGGATCCCATAAGTTCATAGAATAAAATTACCAGCAAGATTTGTGAAAAAAAAAAAAATCAAAAGCGCCAACAACAATAATACAAATACATAAAGGCAAAGGCAATAAACAGAATGGACAGGGAAAGAATTTAAAGAGATTCAAGCCTTTGTTAACAATGGTCAAACTGGAGGAACCTGGTGAACTGTTCTTCAGTGTGGTGCCTCAAAGAATTCCGCAAAGAAAAAGGAAGAAGGAGAAAGAAAAAAAGTAAAAGAGATGAACATATATGCATAGTAATTCACAGAATAAAAGGACGGTAATATGTTCAGGTTAAGCTATCATCACATGACCAACCTTTTTTTGTTTTATTTTCATGCTTTAAAAATTTTTTTTGTGTGTTTTTTTTTAATAACTGTTGACCTTAACCACTAATTTTGGTAAAGAAAAACAGCAAAAAGATTGTCAGGGAAAAGTAAACTACCTATAACACTAATTCTCTCCCTCAGTAAACGAGAGAGTGTGTATATGTGTGTGTGTGTGTGTGTGTGTGTGTGTGTGTGTGCGTGTGCGTGTGCGTGTGTGTGTGTGTATGAGTGCATGTATGTGTGTGTGTGTGTGTATGTGTATGTGGCGAGTGTGCCAGACCTGTTTACCCTAAAACAGCTATTGGTGTATTTCTCAACTGAAATGAGTGTGTTTTCCTAAAATTGTGTGTACACATCTACCAAATTTGTGAATTTTTGTAAAAGCAGGGGGTCCCTGCTATTGTTCCAACGTCATACAGAAGTGAGTTTGCGCGCACGATGTGCGAGTTGCTACTCTTTGCTTGTTGCACTCAAACAACATAGTTATATACCGCAAGTGCCACTACCGCTCAAGAACTTTGTCTTGAGGATTTTTTCGACGTATTTTTTCTGTTTTGTCGTTTTTATCGTCATTTCACCAAACATGTGTACAAAATACGGCGAAATTATATAAGTAAACAGGTCTGGCATACGCATATTCAGGCATGGATATGTGTGTGTATTGAAGTGTGTATGTATACATGCATAAAAAATTGTGTGTGTGTGTGTGTGTGTGTGTGTGTGTGTGTGTGTGTGTGTGTGCATATTTGTGGGTTTTACTAACAAGTGTATCAAGAAGTCGGCTATCTCCTGGTCCGTGTCTAGTCCTTCCGCCGCACCAACACTCTGCCACTCTTTCAGCCTGTCCCCATCCACATGCATTGCCTGGGCTGTCATGATGATGGCTGTCTACAGACAAGCAGCTAGCTGACTGTAGGTCCCATGGAGCTGGTTCACATCATTCAGCCTCCTGCAACAGGGTCAGCCCATGCTCTGAATAACATGCACACAGATTAACCCAAGGCAGAACAACCCGCTGTCCAGTAGAACTGAAAGAAGAGGAAATGGGAGGAGAAAGGGAGAGAGGTGTCAGCAGAAGGGGTGGAAGCAGGGGCAGAGGTGGGGGTAAAGCTTTCTAAAAAAAACCCACACCAAAGGGAATTAGAGTAATGTTGGTTCAAAAGCAATGAATCTAGATCATTTAAAATTCCCTCAGAGCTGTTTCATCTTATAAAAATTTGCTGTATCTAAACCAGCACTTTATACGTGGTTTGTGGATTCTGACCGTTGTATGATCTGCCCCCACCCCCACCCCAACATCTACCCAACCCATCCACTGACACAGAGAGAGAGAGAGAGAGAGAGAGAGAGAGAGAGAGAGAGAGAGAGAGAGAGAGAGAGAAGCAGGGAGGGAGAGAGAGAGAAAACCCGCTGCCTGTCACAGTGTTAACGCCACAGATTCCCAGATGGCAGGGATGTCACTGATTCGATTTCTATCAGTGCCATTTACTAGTGAGACTTCTCTGCTCCAACCAGCTCTTATTTAGAGCCGAGTTTGCAAGTAAAATACAGGTGCTGTTTTCCCCTACTTTCTCCCCATTCTGATGCATTAATACATTGCATATCAATCTTTCTGACATATTGCCCCATGCTACCTTTCTTGCCCTTATCCACCCACCCTCTTCATCCCTCCTCCCTCCCCCTAACATTTCTTTTGGTGGCAATCCAACTTATTTCTTAGTCTTACTCTCCTGTCTGTAACCAGTTTCCACCCTCCCTTTCTAAGCTCACCGTCTTCACTTCCCCGCTCCTCTTCTAAACATGCATCATTCACCGTCATTCTCATGTTGCCTGCTGTTCTGGAAAGCACTGTTTGGTACGTGTTTTGATGTCTGTTGTTTGCAATATCTAACGAAGACATACTTGTGAAAAACTCACAAAACTGTTTCGGGCTGTTGATTAGAATGCACGTTAATCTACAGCTTTGTTTTGCGTGTTCGTAATTTCTTCTTCTTCTTCCTTGAGGCTTTTGCAAATCCGCATATGCATAAACACAAGCAGCTTATGTATAAATATCAATTTGTGTACACGGGATTGATAGTCGCTCTAGCGGGCCGACTGTCTTCTTTTTGCGAGAGCGCGAATCAGTACTAAGCAAAAGGTGGCATCTAAACTAAGACTTGGTTGAAATTTTGTCTTTCCACCATCCCAATCAAGAACGCACGCCAACCGAAATGCACCTTTCAAGAAAACTCAATTTTCTAAAAACTATCTACCTCATCCCATTATCCATCAGTCCACTGTAGCACTTTCGTAGCTGCAACAGCTTGTGATTTAAGTAACTTAACATTCCACTCTCATCTCGACTGTCTCCGGAGGCAAGAAATGCATACACGTTTACGTCCCTTGAAGCAATCTATGTCAGTTTACCCCAAGCTGACCTAACAACAGCTTCTCCAGAAGAAGCTTGATTTAGCTGAATAAGCTGTGCCCAGACCATCGCAAGGACTACTGTTGCAAACCAATACATGCTTTGATTCAACATATGCTGAGTTAAACCTTTACGTAGGTATCGTACCGCTCCAGTTCAGCGAGAGCCTCCCTGAGCATATTCAATATGTGTCACTTCAGCGGTGACCATACAGACTTGAGCGATACCAAGTTACCATGGAATACACTAGCCTACGTTGTGTGTGTGTGTGTGTGTGTGTGTGTGTGTGTGCACGCGCGCGCGCGCGCGCGCGCGCGCGCGCGTGTGTGTAGTTGGCTGGCTGACTGGCTGCATGGATGGAAGGATGGGGATCGTTATCGAATCTGTTACATATGACTGAATCGTATGTGTTTGCAAATGTAGTTATTTTAACAATATGGACTTCCTCCTTTAAGACCGTGGGAAGGCAATGGAGCGCCACACTGAAGAACAGTTCACCGTTTCTCCAGGTCTGTGGGTTGAGGCAAGGCTTGGGTTTCTGCAGCTGTCAGTTTCCCCTATCTGTTCTGCCAAATCTACACTCCATCGCTTTGACCGTCTCTTACCCCACAGTTCCCTGGAAGACTTTTAACGAGGCTGTTACATAGTTGTTCCCTGGCCATGACTATCGTCGTTTTCTTTTTTTCTTTTTTTCTTTTTTTTTTTCTTAACTGGCGCCAGTGGATTCTCGTATGGTCCAATGTTCTTCTGATGGTTTGACTGACTTGTTCATCGGTGACAAACTCAGAAAGCCTATGTTTTGTATCTTGCGGTAGCACCTCATTTCTAAGACTTGTACTCTCCTTTCTGATACACACCTTAATCTTGGTTTCTAGGGTGATGCCAAGATCAAACCAAGATCAACGTGTATCGGGCCATAGTCCTCACCACACTGCTCTGTGGCTGTGAAACATGGGCGGTTTACCAGCGTCACGCCAGGAATCTTGAACCATTTCCACACCACCTGCCTCAGAAGACTCATGGGCATTAAGTGGCAAGATAAGATTCCGGACACTGAAGTCCTCACTTGTGCTGGCCTGCCTAGCATCTTCACCATCCTGATGCAGTCACATCGTTGCTGGGCAGGTCATGTAATTCGCATGCCAGACCATCGGCTGCCAAAAGAAACTATTGTTTGGTGAACTACAACAAGGAAAACGCTTTCATGGAGGCCAGAAGAAACGTTTCAAGACAACCTCAAATCTTCCCTGAAGGCCTTCAACATCAGCCACACAGCATGGGAGCAGACTGCCCAGGACAGAGACGGGTGGCGATCAGTTGTCCGCAAAGGTGCAGAAACCTGTGAAAGTAACAGAACTGCTGCAGCTGAGCAGCGCAGGATGATCAGGAAGACCAGCGCCAACAGATCTCCAACTGCTGCCTCCATCCCCTGTCCATACTGTGGTAGGCCTTTCCGGGCGCAGATCGGCCTGACCAGCCATCTATGCACTCACCCCCGATCCCAGGATGACTAGAAGGTCTTTGTCGTCTCGACGGACAAACAACAACTCTCCATTCTAGATTCGCTTCCAGGGCCCATGCTTTGATGTACACAGGATGGTGAACAAGGTGACATATATACCAGCGCACACTTAAGCAGAGTAGTGTCTTGCTTACAAAATGAACGCACATACGAAAATACACACATAAGAGTACACACCCACACAAGACACAACAGCATGCACGCACCCACTCATATACATGTACTGGTTAACGTGGGAGTCTGCATGTGTGTTTGTGTGTCATTGAATCATGTTCTTGATAAATTCAGTGTTTGAAGTGATGACAAAAGTCAAAGATAAATCAGTGAAAATAAGTTTTGTTGCATGAACACGTTTCACACTGACCGAAACCAATTTATTGTCAGATTAACTATTAGTTGTACTGACAACACACACAGGTGCGTGAGGCACACATATGCATACAGCCCTTTTTTTTTATCATCATTGCTACTTTAGCAATTTTCTTTTTTGCATTGTTATCGCTACTTTTGCAGTTAGCCTTTGTGTATTTGTAATTATTGCTACTTAGGCAATCATCCTGTCTCACTGAAATAGCTCTGTTGGTGCTGATCCTGGTTGTGTTGTTATTGCTATTCGCAGTCAACCCATCTGTATTATCATTGTTACACTGGCTATCAGTCAGCATTGTTGCTGTCACAGTGGCAGTTCACCTGTGTGTATTACTTTTGCAACATTGGCGGTCAACCAATCTGTATTTTCATAGCTACATTGGTGCTGACCCTATCTGTGTTATTGCTACACTGTAAACAAGCCTGTCGATATTCTTGTTGCTACACTGTTTGCATGTCTGTTTGACTGCTGCTACATTCCCATCTAGCTTGCCTGTCTGTATTGTCCTTGTTACACTGGCAGTCAGCCTATCTGTACAGTTGCTGCTTCATTGGTAGCCTCTCTGAAAAACATAGCTACACTCACGATAGCCTATCTGTATGATTATTGTTACACTGGCAATTAGCCTGTCTGTACTGTTACTGATACATGGGCAATCAGCCTGTCTGCACTATTATTAAAACATGGATAATCAGCCTGGTGTAATTGTCATTGATACATGGGTAATCATCTTGTCTGTGCTGTTACTGACATATTAGTAATCATCTTGTCTGTACTGTTACAGACACATATTAATCACCATGTGTGTACTGTTACTGACACACTGGTAATCACCTTGTCTGTACTGTTATTGATACATGGGTAAGTAGCTTGTCTGTACTGTTATTGATACATAGGTAAGTAGTCTGTCTGTAGTGTTATTGATAAATAGATAATCAGCCTGTCTGTACTGTTACTGACACATTGGTAATCACCTTCTCTGTACTGTTATTGATACATGGGTAAGTAGCTTGTCTGTATTGTTATTGATACATAGATAATCAGCCTGTCTGTACTGTTAATGATACATCGGTAACCTGTCGGTCTGTACTGTAAACTGATATATGAGTAATCAGCTGTCTGTACTGTTACTGATAAATCGGTAACCTGCCGGTCTGTACTGTTACTGATACATGGGTAATCAGCCTGTCTGTACTGTGTGCTAACACATGGGTTATAAGTCTGTCTGTATTGTTATTAACACATGGGTGATCAGCCTGTCTGTATTGTTATTAACACATGGGTGATCAGCCTGTCTGTATTGTTATTAACACATGGGTGATCAGCCTGTCTGTATTGTTATTAACACATGGGTGATCAGCCTGTCTGTATTGTTATTAACACATGGGTAATCAGCCTGTCTGTACTGTTACTGATACATCGGTAACTAGCCTGTCTGTACTGTTACTGATTCATGGGTAATCAGCCTGTCCATATTCTTATTGATAAATGGACAATTATCCTGTCTGTAAACTACTGATACATGGGTAATCATCCTGTCTGTACACTACTAATACATGGGTAATCAGCCTGTCTGTACACTGCTGATACATGGGTAATCAGCCTGTCTGTACTGTTATTAATACATGGGTCATCATCCTGTCTGAACACTGCTAATACATGGGTAATCAGCCTGTCTGTACTGTTACTTATACATGGGTATTCAGCCTGTCTGTACACCACTGACACGTGGGTAAACAGCTTGTCTGTACACTACTAAACAAAGGGGGAAACAGCCTAGCTGTATTGCTACTGATACATGGGTAATATGGGTAAACAGCTTGTCTGTACACTACTAAACAAAGGGGGAAACAGCCTAGCTGTATTGCTACTGATACATGGGTAATCAGATTGTCTGTGCTGCTATTGCTGCTGTGACGATCAGATTTTCTGTGTTGTTACTGCCCCATTGCAGTCAGCCTACCTGTATTGTTATTGTTGCATAGGCACAGCATATCTGTATGCTAGTTCTGCCAGGGCAGTCAGCCTATCTGTTATGTTGTCGCTACTCCAGTAATTAGCCAATCTGTATTATTTGCTCATTGATAATCAGCCTATTTGTAGCGTTATTAATACATTGGTAATAGGCCAATCTGTATTATTGCTGCATTGATAATCAGCCAACTTTTTTAGCCTGTCTGTATAGATACTGGTACACTGGTAATCAGCTTATCTGTATAGATATTGGCACACTGGTAATCAGCCTATCTGTATAGTTATTGGTACACTAGTAATCAGTCTATCTGCATAGATATGGTACACTAGTAATCAGCCTATCTGTATAGATATTGGTACACTGGTAATCAGTCTATCTGTACAGTCATTTTACTCTGGTAATCAGTCTGTCTTGTTATTGGTACACTGGTAATCAGCCTATCTGTATCGTTGCTACATTTTTGACATTTGTTCATCTTGCTTTTGGAAAAGAGCATTAGCATCCCATCATGCGAGAGACCTACTGACTGCACGCCACACCCGCCCCCTCCCTCCATCTCTCCCTCTCTCTGTGTTCGTCTCTCTGTCTCTGTCTCTGTCTGTCTGTCTCTCTCTCTCTCTCTCTCTCTCTCTCTCTCTCTCTCTCTCTCTCTCTCTCTCTCTTTCACAGTAATGTGCGTGATCGCAAACATGGAGGACCTTACGGTCAACGCAGAAAAAAAAACGTTGAAGTCTGCCAACGAGATCCACGTCAAACGGAATCAAACGACTGGGCCAGCGCACACAGAGTCCAACGAATTGGTCGGATTCAAACAGAGCTAAGCCCCGGAGACAGACTGAACAAAATCTAGGGAGGCTATGTATAGGAGAAGTGGCCTTTCCTGGCCCCCAGGCCAAGGATCTCATGGAGTGGGTCCCAGTGTGTTACATTGTGTCCGTCACCCTCAGTCAACATCGCCCCCGGCCCGGGATGAACTGACTCCTGTCATCAGGCAAAGCTCTGCTATGTGCACATGAAGAAAAGGGTGAAGGGGTAGAGAGAGAGAGAGAGAGAGAGAGGAGAGAGAGAGGAGTGGAGGAGGTTGGTGGTGGAGGAGTGGACGGACTGTTCCACAGGACTAGGACCAGTCCATCACATAAAACAAACCACGCCGCTTTTCCAGCCGCCGCTGTGCAATGGGAAGAAGGATGGTGGGATGCGGTGGGGTGGGCGGGAGGTAGGGGGGAGAAGGAACCTTGCGCCGCCGGATGGCGGTTGAAAGGTGTTGTTTGAAAGGTTCGGTTCGAGTCCAGCGGAGGTGTTTCTTGGCTCGGTAAACTGGAACAACACTGTAGCTTTGGCCTACATTTTAATCTGCATGAAATGGGGACTTTGAGAAATGTTACCACACCAAACTCGGTCCCCCCCCCCCCCCCCCCCCCTCTTCTTTCGCCAGGTCTCCCCCCAAAATGTTTCTATGGTCCAGGAAATCAATACGCAGGCCATAGAATAGAACAAAGTGGTCGCGACTGTGCGCTTTAGAACAAAGTTGTCAGTTTCTTTTGGCGTCTCGTAACTGTGTTAACCCAACCACCTGATCGAACAGAGCTAGCATAGCCATACATAAACGCCTCTCTGAGACTGTTGAACGAATTTCCTAACCAACATTGGAAGAGTCGGATCCGGTTGACGCCTAAAGTATGTTCTGAAAAGAGACGCTTTTCAAACCAAACTTAAGCTCAGTCACGCTCATTTATTACCCCAAATAAAGTTTCTGAAAGTCTTCAGGCCTTTCTGTCTTTGTGACTTTGCTTTTGAATTTTATTCCACATGCTTGTCGACGACGAGTTTATGTAAAGTCTCCTGTGTTGACAGATCCCTGGGGACTGCCACTGAAGTCAGTCGACAGTCTCCTTCAATGTGGGCTCCAAAAACTGAGCGACTATCTTCGACTGCTAGGGGCTCACAAGTTGGTGGAATCCTGCAGAACTAAGGTCCCGACAGGTACCTCGGAACGCCACATTAGTGAATAAGCAACAGCGCAGTGTCTCCTCTGGCTGGTGACCTCATGAGAATTTTGACACTGACGACTTGCCTCTGGTTTAATGACATTGAGACTGCACCAGGATGAGGGTAGAAGTGGCTGTGGGAGTGCAATGAGTGGCATGCATGGGATACAAAGGTGACTCCAAAGACAGAACAGTTTTAGGAAGGAAAGATCTTTAGGAAGATCTTTCGTTACCTGAAAAAAGATAAGAAGTAAATCACAATCAGTCAATAAATCAGTACATTAATAATTTAATGGAAAGTGAATGAATGAATGAGAAAAAGATAATAAGTAAATCAATCAATAATCAATACATTAATAATTAATGGAAAGTGAATGAATGAATGAATGAATGAGAAAAAGATAATAAGTAAATCAATCAATCAATAAATCAATACATTAATAATTTAATGGAAAGTGAATGGATGAATGAATGAATGAATGAGCTCCGAGTAAAAAGAAGACAACTGCGCATGACAAATAGACCTGTTTTTCCAGGAAAAAAAAAAAGTCTTTCCATTGCAAAAAGAACGGCCATTTCTCAATTTATGGGTCAAGCAAATAGATCTGAAACGTCAAATCTTTGATTTGAAGCGGACGTCAGGATAACGATGGGAAACTGACTGTCTGGGTGTTAAAGACACACCGTTACATATCCATGTTTTTGGCATTTTCTCTCTCTGAACTATTCAGCTGACTGATGTGGATAAATGAATTGCTTTGGTCGTGCCCACAGGGGCGTCTGTCCCATGAAAAACCTGCGGAGTCATTATCCCTAAATGCGACATTTAATACAGATTACCTCCCTTGCAGATTTCGAATATCGTCCGTTCTACTATCCTGCTGTTCATTCAGGTTTAAGGTGCACATGGCTGGATCACAGAATTTTTAAGGTGGGGTGCTAGTAAAGTGTTTAGGCCGGGGGGCCAGGTGCCGCCTAGACCAGGAGGGGGGGGGGGGGGGGGGGGGGGGGGGGGGTGTCAA
The DNA here is from genome assembly GCA_016801955.1 of Conus betulinus. NCBI lineage: Eukaryota > Metazoa > Mollusca > Gastropoda > Neogastropoda > Conidae > Conus > Conus betulinus. The sequence goes on along the minus strand of JADBJO010006475.1, from coordinate 1,453 downwards.
AGCCCCTGGCCGAAAATTAGTTTGACACATTTAACAGCTATTTCGTGGCATCTCCGGGGGGGGGGGGGGGGGGGGGGGGAGGGGGGGGGGGGGGCGCTGGAGTACCAAAGCATCCCCCCCTGATCCGGCCCTGGTGCAAGACAGGAATAAACGTCATATCCTAGGAGGGGGATCTAACCAATATGCACTTACACCACCAGAACGACAATATCTTAACGAGGGGCAGCAAAAAAAATGCCAGATTTTTGTGCCAAGCGTTTGGAATGGAGCTCTTCACTTTTCTGTATGCTAGCTTGAAAAGAACTGGGGTTGTGTGATGTGCGAGAGAAGGAAGCCGGCCTGAGGCTTTTGATCGAGGGGTGCATTAGGTTTGACAGCAGGATGCATGAAGTTTGACAGAGACAGGCAGGACTTAGTGTACGGACAACTGCAGACATTAGAGTGTATGACGACTGACGGAGACAGGGGTATATGAAAACTGACAGACATTAGAGTGTATGACGACTGACGGAGACAGGAATGAATGGATTTTCTGACAAAGACAGGGGAAGTATGAAGTCTGACAAAGACAGGGATGTATGAAGTCTGACAGAGACAGGGCGCTGTATGAAGTACTGACAGAGGACAGGGGTGTATGAAGTCTGACAGAGACAGGGGTGTATGAAGTCCCTGACAGACAGGGCTGTATGAAGTCTGACAGAGACAGGGCTGGTATGAAGTCTGACAGAGAGACAGGGCTGTATTGAAGTGTGAAGTTACAGGGTGATTGAAGTCTGACAGACAGGGCTGTATGAAGTCGACAGAGACAGGGCTGTATGAAGTGTGGACAGACAGGGCTTTATGAAGTCTGACAGACGACAGGGTGTTATGAAGTCTGACAGACAGGGGTGTGTATGAAGTCTGACAGAGACAGGGGGTGTGTATGAAGTCTGACAGAGACAGGGCTGTATGAAGTCTGACAGACGACAGGGCTGTATATGAAGTCTGACAGAGACAGGGCTGTATGAAGTCTGACAGACAGGGCTGTATGAAGTCTGACAGACAGGGCTGTATGAAGTCTGACAGACAGGGGTGTATGAAGTCTGACAGAGACAGAGGAGTATGAAGTGTAACAGAGACAAGGGGTGTATGAAGTCTGACAGACAGGGCTGTATGAAGTCTGACAGAGACAGGGCTGTATGAAGTCTGACAGAAGGGCTGTATGAAGTCTGACAGACAGGGCTGTATGAAGTCTGACAGAGACAGGGCTGTATGAAGTCTGAGACAGGACAAGGGCTGTATGAAGTCTGACAGAGACAGGGCTGTATGAAGTCTGACAGAGACAGGGCGGTATGAAAGTCTGACAGACAGGGGTGTATGAAGTTGACAGAGACGGGCGTATGACAGAGACAGGGCTGTATGAAGTCTGACAGAGACAGGGCTGGATGAAGTCTGACAGACAGGGCTGTATGAA
>JADBJO010006474.1:103282-132986 GCA_016801955.1 Conus betulinus | reverse complement strand
AAAAGTGCCAGGCAACAATTACATACCACTCGCTAATCTCAAGCTCAAGAAACCCGATAAGCCCCGCGCGTTCAACACCCCAATAGTCAGTGCAAAAACCCCCGACGTCTCATCCCCAGAAATCCTCAAAGATCACGGGAGCCGACTCGATACAACTCAATGCAAAATCAGACGGGACGAGTTCCCAGGGCAGACTGAAAGTTCACGGGTGGTGAATGCTTAAAGACAATAGGGGTTTTTAACATAAGATTCTCATTTTTGAAAGAATCTACTCTAAGGAAGAGGGACATACTGTGATAAGGTTGATACATCACGACACACACCCACACCACACACACACACACACAACTCACCAACGCGCAGGGCCACACACACACATACTACATACAACCAGACACACCCTCCAACACACACAGAGCAGGAGTAAGGTATAATCACCCACATCACGAGCACAGCACACACCACACACCACACGAGGTACACTAAACACAAGCACACACACACCTCACACCAACCCAGCACACCCTAAACAGGGACATACTGTACATGGTTAATGAGAAAATAATTTCTGTTTGTGTTTGTTTTTATTTTTTTTTTGGCTTTTTCACCCATTCTGAGTTTCTTAATGACGGGCAAAATTCTTCCAGTGATGTTTATTTTTTCAAAATAGAAATGACTTGTACCAAAGTTCACAATGCACAGTTCACAAGCTACAGCACCCACCACCATTGAAACACTACACACACCAGGAACCCTTTCCACTTACCGTGCTATCGACGCATGCTGTTGGAGTGTCAGTGTCCTGCAAAACCAAGAAAACATAAGGTGTCAAAGCCAGGTCACCGGCCACAAAAGTGTGACAACAAAACACATATCAAAGCAAGGGCATCATCCTATGATTAGCAGCTCACTGATTATAGATCAATGCTAACACGTACCCACAACTCAGAATCTATAGTATCTCAAACTAGGCTGGTACTCAGGGCGACATTTCACTTTCAGTCCTGGTATGTGGTATACTCGTGTGTGTTGTGTGTGGTGATGTGGTGTGTTGGTGTGTTGTGTGTGTGGTGTGTGTATCTTGTTGGCACAGGCACATGTATGTGGTGTGTGTTGAGTGTGTAGTGTGTGTTTGTGTTTTGGTTGTGTGTCAAGTGTGTGTGTGGTGTGTGTGTCACATGTATGTGTCTTGGGTTGGTGATTTGTAGGGACATGGTCTGTGTGCACTTACATGCACTGGATATCCACATGGTCTGATATACATATAGTTACATTTGTAATATGTGTGTGTCTGTGCGGAGTACAGTGACCCTTTCAGTGTCATGTCAGTGTGTGCGTGATGTTGAAGTTGCGCGTATCAGCATTGCTGTGTGCGTAGTCATGTTTGTGATGGGCTACCTGTGTGTGGTCGTTGTGTTAAAAGGAGCTTGCAGAGTGTGATCTAAAATGATTTAAGTATACAAAACAGATGTCGTAAACACATTATCTTTATTCATTCCATCCATCAGTATTGGAACTCAAATCTTTTGCTCACCTACACAGAAAGGTCCAATCAACGGAAATCATCTAGAGTTTCACTGTAATTATTTTCTTTTGAAGCTATCCCCTTAACTTACCTGTTGTTATGAATTCTTACTTCTTTATTTTAGTTTCTGTTCACGGGTTTACTCAGTAAATGTGGAAGCAGCTGAAACGAACTTGAGATTAAAAACTCGACCATTCGACAAAATTTCTTACATGTCTTTAACTGCATACATAGTGCATTTGGTAATATGAACAGATATTCGAACAATATAACAGTAGATAATGACCACGTGACCTGTTGGTCAGTGCTATTAAACAATACAGTTGATGAAGTATCTGGTCCTTAACAAGATTCCACATCAAGAGAGAGGAGAGAAAGTGTGTGTGTGTGGTGTGTGTGTGTGTGTGTGTGTGTGGTTGTGGGTTGTGTTATTTTACCATTAATACCTACACGCAAGTATCCAATACAGAAGGGTGGTGTGCCAAATAAGTTCAGAAGTGTTATATGAATTAATGAATGAAAAATCAACCGTAATACGCATTCTAGACAACAAGGGACTGAATGGACTTCGAAAGATGAGTCAATTGTACATGTATCTCAGTCTTTATCTAGCCGTCATTGACTCCGCTCCCCACGCCCATGTATCCTCCGAACCAACCAAAACGCGAACTTGGGCAGTTAATGGCCCATCACTTGTCGCCAAGATCGTTCTCTACTACTGCGGGGGGTCGAGACGATTGGGCTTGGCATTCCTGATCAATTGTAATGCAAAAGTTGGTCTTTCAGTCACGTGGGGGGTACGGTATGATGCGCACCTTGGTGGAAACAACAAGTTCACGAAATTATGCTCTTCCGTGGTCAGAGCGCTTGCAAAGAATTGTGTTTGTTTCCGGTGGATATCGTCGGTGATAAGTCAGAGTATTAACAAAACATTGGGCCGGTGTGGTTATAACTTAATAGACCCAGCCGAGAATATTCTGGTGAAAAAGTGTCCCATGGACATAAGGATCGACAGTCCAGTCGGCTCAGGCGAGAGGAGTGCATGCGGAGCAGAATGCTATCGCAGCGCCGCGAGCACCGACCAGACGCTATTTATTCTAGACATGAGACTGAGTAGACACACAAGCAATAATCCAAATTGAATTCGACTACAGTTTACTACAACTGGGCTTAAATCATACAGTATTTATAACAAAAAAAGATACTCATCACGTCAACACTCTTTCTTCTCCATGGATGGCCAACTTGAGGCTGACGAATCCTGTCCAGAGTACACACTGTTCACGGTGACAGATCACAGACGCGCCAGAAAAGGAACGTCTCCATGCTGTAGCGTGATGTCGAACTTGGAGCCACTCCCACTCACCGTGCTGTTCACGTTGTTGATGATATGGTTAATCGTTACTTCCCTTGAAATGTGTTTGTGGTGTGTTTGTGTTTGTGTGGGTGTGTACGAGTGTGGGGCGCAGCAACGCTGCGCGCACTGCTGCGGGGGGGGGCCGCGCTGCTTGGTGGTGTAGTGCATAAATGTATGCGATGTCGTGTGGGCGTTCAGCGTGTGTGGCTGTGGTGTCTGTGTGTGTGTGTGCTGAGAGAGCGACAGAGGAAGAGAATGAGATACGAGTGTGTGTACCCACCCGGGTAGGAAATAGGAAAGGGCACAGTTTCCGCTCCATTCACCAACTTCTCTAGAGCTGGAGATACAGTCAAATGACAACAAACTAGAAGGCCATGGTTTCAGCACCTTTTCCCAGAAGTATGGAGTATGGCTGCCTTCATGGGGAGGATAAAAAAAATAAATAAATAAATAAAAAATAAAAAAAACGGTCATAGACACAAAACGCCACTCGACCACTCCCCATTTGTTGGGGTAGATGGGAGTAATACCTTGCATGTCTACGAAGGAGAGTGTCCGCAGCAGTAATCAAGCCCGCGTGTACTTCAGAAAGAAAGAAAGGAGAAACAAAAAAAGAAAGTTTCAATACCTGGGATAACCAGAGGCTTGGATAAAGTCCCGCCGACAGACTTGTTCACGGACTGAAAGATAAAGGGCAACTTGCTTGACTGGATAGAGAGTATTTCATGTAACACAAATCCAGTAAGTTAAATCCCAGTTACCTAAAAAAAAATGACATTGTGAAGTTCCTCAAGCTAGATGTCTATGGGGACAAACACAACTTCTGTCTCTTCATCAGTGATATGTCATCATATGACGTTACTTCAAAATGAAGTGACTGCGAGCGGAAAATGAATCGAACTTAAAAGAAAAATTACGTGGTGCCGCCGAAGGAAAGAGGCAAACAAATTACACAACAAAACACGACGCGTTTCTAACCTCTTTGGTCTGCTTCGGGCAAGACAAATAACATTCAATGAACAAGAGAACTATCACTTATCTCGTCAAATGTGAGCGCAAAATGGGATGTGGAATCGCAGTTGATACATCTGGACGGCGGACAGAACGATATGGCGACATAACGAGACGGCGACCCCACTCTCACTTTGGCCATGAGAGGGGAAAGCGTGTTACAGAACTTAAAAGGACGTTGTTTTCACGGTGACAACAACGCGAGATGGTAGACTTGTTATAACCACCAACAGAAATAAATAGGAATTAGGAAAGCATCGCAGAAAGTCTGGGAGAGAACTGAAAAGAAGGAAAACAGCTTGACGCAGAAGAAAAACAACCCCGAAAGACTTTCTGGCAATATGCCATGTCGAAAACTCGATCAAGAAGTGGAGCGGCTGATCCTAAGATAGGGTGATGGCAGACAGACAGAATCAGAGAAGGTGGGGTGGGGTGGAGTGGGGGGGGGAGGGGGGGGGGGTGGGGGTGGAAGAAGAGATATGGGGAGTCCGCATCTGCAAACAATTTTTTTTTTTCCAGCGCTTGTTTACTATTGTTGAACGGAGGAGGGGATTACAAAAACTGCTTAACCTAAACGAACTAAAGCGCTGTGGGATGATTTTCTCGCCATCAAAGAGACCCGGAGGGGGATTGCGGACTGGGAAAGGAACTGGGAAATCTAAACGTAGACAAGACCCCGGCTCCAAATGGACTCCCACGAGTAAGTAATTCCTGTCCAGACCGCGCAGATGAGCTAGTCTAGATCAACAACCCGTTTAACTCAGAGTACCTTTAAAGACTGGACAGTCTAGCAGAGGAGTAGAGAATGGACCCTGGTTGCACAGTCTGGTTGTTAAGAAAAGAGGCAAATGCTTGCAAATACCTACAGACCAGTGAGTCTGACCGACATAGTGTGTAAGATCATGGGAAAAAACTGTAATTCCGATGAGTTTGAAGAACAAAATGTGATTAATATTAATAGTCGGTAAAGCACATTACAACATCAAGAAACTGCTGGAAGGTGCTATTACAAAAAAGAACTAAATGTATACAACACAGCGTAATACAATACATAATCTGTTCAGATGGCACATGCCTCAATCGAGGCCTGGTTCCCGAGAGAATAGAGAGGGTTCAAGGCCAGAATTACAAGAGGCAAGGAGTCCAGAGGGTCGGAATCTTTTTTTTTTTCGCGGCTGTTTGATGTCGTGACAGCGGAGAATGAAAGTCTTAAGGCGGGTTGGCAATGTCTTGAGATATCCTGAGAAGTCGAGTATCGAAGAAGAAGCAGCGGAAACTGGTGAGGACAGAGTATAAAGGATTTGGAATTTGAGCTCAGAATTGATACACTCGAGTCAGAGCCACTGACACAGTAGTTAATCAAAGGCTGTGCGTGTGCTGCTCGGCAAGCAAATATGCAACCAGCTGGAACAGCAAGAAAAATACGCAACCAGTGAGAGCAGACTGAAATAAAAAAACCATTGGAACGTGGCAGGAGTCGCGATGAAAGTAGGGAAATGCCTTGAGACTCCTTTCGAAGCAGAAGTGCAAGTAAATTGACGTCACGCGGACTTAACAAAATCAGTGGGACCCTGTGCTGAGAATCAACCACGGCTTTGTGCCATTAGGGGCTGAGTCACGGCCATCACCCCCAGTTGGAGGTCAAGAATACTTTGAACAAACATCCATAGATACCAAGAGGAGGACAAGGTCAGACAAGCATCTACATGGATTTTTTAAACGGCTTTAGATCGCAATGCTCTCACCACCGACTCCGTCCTGGCGGATAGGAAGCAGCACGTAGGCATCAAAGGAAACATTCTCGCCTTGGCTTAAGCTGTGTCAGACCAACTGACATAGGCTGGAACACCAAGGACCTTGGTACTTCAAAATGTTGTTTATGCTCGAAGCTATGAGTTATGCGGGATTATCTTTCATTTTGTAACAAGCATCCTAGCATAACATTATCAGTTTCCGAAATTCCCCGAAGTCGGAGTGTGAGCTGCCCATGTGGCGGGGTAATCAAAAACGGTCACAACACGTAATGTTCTCATCCCCAGCTGAGCATTTTTACCATAGTGTTCAAGTACTTCGGCTGTTTGGATGATCCCTGGAGTATTTTAGCCAGGGTACAATTCAAAAAAAACATCAAAGGAAACATCCATTGGTGGATCAAGGCATTCCCGTCAGAACGGAAGCGGTCGGTTGGTGTCAACGGAATGTGTTCAGAAGAGACAAAGTTTACCAGCAGCATTCCCCAGAGGAGTGCCCAAGGTATAACTTGTTTGCCATCTTCATCAATGACCTACTAGACAATGTAAAAAGCAATGCGAAACTGTCTGCCGACGGCACTAAAACTCTTCATCAGAACTGACCACAGCAGCAGGTAGCGGGGACTCTGCGTGGACTCTGATGGGCTACAGGAATGGTAGGACGAGTGGCTGATAAAGACCCACTCACAGAAAATGTAATGAGATGAAACTTTTTGTCTTCATATGTAGTCGGCGAATCGGTCTGCAAACGGCATTTATGAGTTATCTGCAGGCAATTGTTTCAACATGGAAGAGAGAGTTGCCTTCCTTGTTCAGTCCCTCATTCCCTCACATCTGACTCCTGCTTTTGAATCAATGGACAACGTAAATGTCCAATGCTTTCAGGAAAGGTTTTACTTCTAATTAAATAAATAATGAATTTGGCTTGCTTGGCAGCTTTAATGTCTACGGCCATTTAGGCGGAAGTGTATTTTAATTAATTACAGCAGCAGCCGTTATGCATATGAGAACATTTTGTTCCCGAAAGACTGTCGAGATGTCTGTCTGTCTGTCTGTGCTGTTGATTAAAAATCACCACACAGTGTTTTAAAGATGAATGCTTGGAACTGTTGCTGGCACACCGGTTCTTTTTCTCGTGAGGAGGAGCTAGAAGCCCTCTGAAGACACAATGTGGCTGCCTGTCACCAACATTCTTTTTTCTTCTGTCTGGTTTTCTGCACACTCCCTGCAGCATCACTTCATTCCCAGCGTTTCCAAACACACCCACATCCATGTTCGTTCTGTCACAGGGGTCTGGATAAAGCAGTCACGGACACCAGGATTTCATGTGTCAACTCGTAAGGGGAAACAAGGTGTTAAGCGTCATCCAACATCTGTTTTTGAACAGCCTTGAAGGTAGCAGGTCAGTTCGTGAGTTGCCTCATCCTTCGAAAAGGAAGACACTGGCAAGACGTGGTGAAGAAAGTGAAAGTAGACACCATCTTTGTTTACGGAGTCATAGCTACTGAGTCTAAAACATATTTTCTCGCGTATGCTTTATCTTGAAGTCAGTGTCATGCATTCATGAGACACATATCAACCGAGCCTAGAGCATGTTTTCTCGATCACGCTTTATCTTGAAGTCAGTGTCCTCTGGTCACGTGACCCTTGTCAACCAGATTAAATTCCATTGTCCAGTTTATGTTTTTCACACTAAAGAACTCTCTCCCTACAATGACCACTCTTTGGACACAATGGACATTTCTAATGCGCCATGGCCTTGCATAAAGTATTCTACTTACAGGTAGCTTCACTTTCAATTTCAGTTCATTTAAGCAGGCATCACTGCGTACGGACTAGTCCACATACGCATCCGCTAAGTTTTGAGACCACACTACGCATGATTTTAAGCTTATGGATAAACGAATTAACAACTAAGATGAGAGAATTAAAGAAGAGGGTCTCGTGGCTATGACTCGGCGGATGTCTGACCTACGCATTAGCCCAAACGCGCTGGTCAGACCTTGAGTGCCTACAAACATTTGGTTGTCTTTTTTTTTGTTTCTTTTTGGTATGCGAGTGCAGTGTATGTACACGTGTGTGTATGGATGTGCGGGCACTGCCCATGTGTTTGTGCATGTGCATGTGTGCGTGTGTGTGTGTGGGTGTGTGTGTGTGTGTGTGTGTGTGTGTGTGCACGCACGTGTGTGTGTGTGTGTGTGCCCGCACGCGCGTGCGCGTAAGCGCACACGCATATGTGTGTGTGTATGCACGTGTGTGCCTGCATGTATGTGCGCATGTGTGTGTGTGTGTGTGTGTGTGTGTGTGTGTGTGTGTGTGTGTGTGTAATTTGTGGGTTTGTGTGAGCATGCACACGTATCTGCACATGTATGTGTTACATATATGTGTATATATATATATGTGTGTGTGTGTGTGTGTGGTATTGTGTGTGTGTGTGTGTGTATGTGGGTGTGTACGCATGTGCGTGTGTATATGCATTTGTGCGTTCATGTGCATGCGTGTGTGTGCGCACACGTATGGGTGTGGACATGCACATGCACGCATGTGCATATGTGTGTGCAGAGGAGCGAGCGCACATATGAGCACACGTTGTGTGTGTGTGTGCGCGCGCGCGTGTGCGGGTGTGCGCATGCGCGTGCGCACGTATGTGTGTGTGTGCGTATGTGTGTGTGTGGTGTGTGTGTGTGTGTGTGTGTGTGTGTGTGTGTGTGTGTGTGTGTGTGTGTGTGTGCGTGCGCACGTATGTGTGTGTGTGCGTATGTGTGTGTGTGTGTGTGTGTGTGTGTGGGTGTGTGTGTGTGTGTGTGTGTGTGTGTAGTGACTGCATGCGTGAATGTTCAGAAGATGAATTAGGATCAAGAAGAAGAACAAGACCATCAAATGCAACATATACGTGTACACGCACATGTGTGTGTGTGCGCGCGCGCGCGCGCACACACACGCACATAACAATAAGAACAATTTCTCCCCCTCGCACACACACACACACACACACACACACACACACACACACACACACACACACACACACACACACTCATTCACTCACTCACTCACTCTCTCTCACACACACACACACACTCACACACACCAAGGCTTGCACACTCACGTCCGTCGTTGACTCTCTAATTAACACGCTGGCATCACCCCACTGATGAACTCACACCAGCGCACACACGTCTATAACACGCGTTGGGAGCCCTGAGAGATTCAAAATCTTATCTCTTTTTTTTCGTGTGTGTGTGTGTATGCAGGCTGATACTCTTGCGGGACACTCCCTGTAGGCAAGGATTAATCCCATCTACCCAACAAAGGGAGTGGAGTTCTGTGTGAAATGGCCGTTTTTTATATCTGCCATAAGGCAGCCATACTCCATCTTCGGGGAACTTATCTCAGTTGACATGTGTTTGATCATTTGTGTCTGTTGTTGGGAAGGGCCAGCGTGAGTTTGTCCCAATCTCTAGGAGTGTCTTTGCAGTGTTGGCCTTGAGATGATCCCAATGTTTGTTTGATTAGTGATGTGTTTCTTCTTGCTCTGGATTCGGCACTTCCTCTCTGATGTTCAGATCTGAAAGATGATCTATGGTATGGTGGCATTGCTCTTGTTTGCTTAAGTGATTCTTCAGATTTCTCATCACGTCAGATCGGCCAAGCTGTAATCCAGTTCTTATCGTTGCCTTGCCAGCCAGTGTGTCTGCTCTCTCGTTTCCTTTAACTCCAGCATGTCCAGGGCAGTAGGCCTTCATCCATGTGGGTCTCCCCAATGGAAGGCTGTGCATTAGTTAATTCTAAGCAGGGCTTCCCATTCCTTTTTTCACCTTCTGAAGTAGGTTCATGGAGTCAGTCAGTATCATGGCTTGTTGAGTTTGAGCCTGGCTTGTGGACGAAAGCCAGTGGAGTGTTTGTGTCACTGCTTCTATTGTATACAAACAAAGAATGGCACATAGCTAACAGGGGCCCGTCGGGGATGGTCGGGACGTTAGCGCGAGACTAACAGCAATTTGAAACCAAGCGCAAAAACACCATTCACCAACACTACTGCAAGCGGGACCCTCTATGGGGCCTCCTCATGACAATGCAAGACAGCATACAAATTTAACACTACAAGTTCAACGAGAATGAATGACTGAACGATGAGCACAATGATAGATGGACACCGAGTCAAGACCAACAGTGCAAGGCCATCAACGACACCAAGGCAGATCCCAAAAGCCTGACCGTAGGCGGAGGACAGTATTAGCTATGTCGAAAGAGACGCGGCACACCGTGCCGATCCGAAATGTAGAAATGATTGAATACAAATCGGCAACAACCTGACAATGGATAAGTGGAGCACAAAAAGTTTTGAGGTAATAAAAGGCGTGAACGGAATTGAGCATTCACGAATGAAGAAGTTGTGTATTGGCTCCGCGGGTTCCACAGGAGGTTGTGTATTCTTTCTCCGCAAGGAGGCTCAAGACTTTAATTCATGCTCCGACTTGATTAGACATAACCATGTGAGAAGAGAATGAAGAGAGAAGAGAAAAACCAAGAGAGAGAAGAGAGGAGAAACATGTTAGAATTTTGTTTGATAACTACATGGGTGATAGGGGGGTCAGATTACCAAAACCTTAAAGTCTGAATTGAAAAAAAATGTTCATATCTATATAAGTGTTTTTCCAATAAGGGCCCCATAGCAGGGGGGTCTAAAGGGGGGTAAAACATATCTTGGGGGATCGTAAATAATGCGCCTTTTAGGTTGACTGGAGGGGATCGCTGACGATGGTGTCACACATGAGACGTACGGTCTTGGTGGCTACTCGACTAGGTATCAAAGGAGAGGCAATGAGGGTCTCTATCTTCGGCGCGGTTGGTTAACAAAACTTGACGACTTGTTGAAACTGGTGCGCACAGCAGTTCTGTACGGTAACAGTGCTGTGCAAAATAATGGAGAACTCGGCCGCTTAGGCGTGTTACGAGGTAGCCGCACAGCACTGGTTATCAGTATCGTGGTGAACCCAGGTGACCGTCAGCGGTAAATCAAAATACTCTTTTGTGCAAAGTTTAGGGGCCACCTTGTCTGATTGTTCTGTGATTTGGGGCGAGTGTGCTGAGGGTTGATGTATCGATGCATCTCCGGGCATATTCCAGCCCCGCGAAAGCACAGCCTTAGCACTTCGTGCACATCTGATATGAAATGGATGAGACTAGTGCCTGAGGGGCGTGGGAAAACCAAACGGTGCTAATAGAGTCGCGAGTGACCGCTCCAAGGTCTGAATGCCAAGTGTCCATGAGTGTAGTGAGGTCCATCCAGATCTACATTATAGCACAAACGCTACTTTCTACGATAGGGCTACACATAATACTATATATATATATAGATAATATTTTTTTTTTTTTTTCAGGAATCGTAGAGGAGCCGAATTAGTAGGAAAGACAGCCTTTAAACCATAACATAAATCCTGCAATGGCAGCACTGTCCACAACCCGAGTTCTGTGTATCCTAAACACACAACGCGTGTGTCGGTTATCAATAGGCCCCCATGGAGGCTCATCATTCTAAAACAAACCAGGGTCAGCACTGTGGATTCTGCACGGCAGAGACAGGCTTGAGGGAACGGTCGTGGCTTGTTGTCAAACTTGCGCCAGATAGAGCTCCAAAGTGATGTTTTACTGGATGGAATCCGGTGATATGTGTATGTGTGGTGTGTGGTGTGTGTTTATATATGTGTGTGTGTGTGTGTGGCGATAGGCGTGCGCGTGTGTGTTGCTTGTTGATGTGTGTCAGGGCGGGTGGGGTGTGTGTGGTGTGTGTGTTGTGTGTGTGGTGGTGCAGGTGAGAGGAGACTGAGTAACACTTTTAAGTGCACGACAAATAACTGGAGGAAAGCGGGGGGCAGGTGAACAATAACAACACTATGTGTAGCAAGGAAGAAAAAAGATAAAGGGGGGTAAGGCCATTTTTCTAACAAGGGTCGGTGACAGCATATGAGCATTGTGGGTGTGGATAATAAGAGTGTGCAAGAGTGAGTGTGACAATTACATGGTTGTGGCGTGGGCGGAGGCTAAAACGGTAGGAAAAAGGCGAAATAGTGTGAAACCTGCAAACATAATAACCTTGACAAAGTCTTAAATAATCAAAACTGAGAATGGTGTCGCGTAGTGGGCGACTGAAAGATTGGAAAAACAGTTTTTGAAACAAGGTAGGAAGGGATGGTTTACGAACAAGGGATTATGTGACGGGTGCAATATTAAAACCAAAAATACCAGGGAGAGTATAATTCGGACATAGGCGATACGCAATCACTGACGGCAATAACATACAAAGTGGACAACAGGGCGTATATCACTAGCACTCTATTGACCTGGAAAATATAACCCGCAATTCGGAATGGATATGCCGCAGCCTCGTGACAGAGCACCCTTCGAGAAGTGAGGTTCCTGCGTAAACTGTGGTGAAATGAAGTGAACGTGCCATCTTTTTTACACGGCCATGGCACTGACCCTACATTGTTCTGTGTAAACTCTTTACCGCTTTATACTTGAAGTAACACCGCTCGGCCTGTCCATGTGTCCACAGCCCCCGATTGGCCCTTTGCGCTCGGCTCGGGCTGTACGCAGACATTACGCTTTCATGTTTCCACACTTAGCACTGTATCGCTGTTCGATTTTGTTTGGATGACAATACAATATCTCTGCAATAATGTCCTGGATGGACCCAAGAAATTGTTGAACTTACCAAGTTTTGAACAATGCATATGACTGTTTTGCAACTGAGGATAACTATTAGCATTTGATGTCTGATAATTTGATCACTTGTTATGTGTTCATACAAAAAGACGGAAGGAGGAAAGGTGGGGGCAGGAAGGAAGAAAGAGAGAAGGAAGCGGGCCGGGGAGAAGACAAGGGAAAAAAAAGGGAGGCGGGCAACGGGGAAAGGGGGGGGGGGGGAATCCCAAGACATATACTATCAGAGATTGCTCTTCTCTTGAGGGTGGCCCACGCACAAAATAAATAGTACAAAAAAAGCACAACAGATGACTTAGCAGGTAAACTGAAATACAACAGCGGCAGACGAACGCAAGCTAATAGTCAAACTTCAAGAAAGCCAGGGAATAAGGGAAACATGGATGAAGGGCACATTAATATCATGGTAATCAAGTCGGGCTAAGAAGGAGGAAGAAGAAGCCCCGAAAATCTGCGAAATAAATCGGGTTCCATACGGATCACACTAACGGTGGGCCGTGGTGGTAAACGCATCGGGCTAATGGACTCGACTAAAATGTACGGAGTCAGTCCACATGTACTAATAACTAGCCGCGAGGCTTTGAATAACCATGAGACGCAGAAGGGGGTGGCAAGTATTCGGGGTACAAGATCATAAACGTTTGTTCAGGGCACCAATCATGGGGCGGAAGAAATATGATTGTGAGAGAAGATAACTAGATTGGTGAGACAGATAGTAACAATCCGCCGGCTTCGAGCGAAGTGGTGCACGTCCAAGATGGTGATTATCTAATCACGTGTGATGTGTGCAGCGGGAGAGCACTAAAAAGAGAGAAGGTGTGACTTCGTGAGCCTCAGGTGAACCAGAACCGAACTACAGGCCGGAAATATGCAGATGGGAAAGAAGCCAATCGACCAGAGCCCAGCAAGAAGAAAAAGGCAAAATAGGACGGACAGCGCACGAAGGTGGCGATAGTAAACACATGAAGATAGGAACCAAAACAAACAAATCGTCAGAATGAGGTGAGAACATAAATTGAAGCATATGAAGCCACATACAGGATAGTACCACGAGTATAATCGCTACAATATCATAGGTTATCAGCGACAAAATGTTGCGGTCACATTATTAGTAGACCACAGAGAAGACGGTTGAGGCGAGGGTAAAAGGATGCGGAGCTGAGGACAAGAGTAAATCTACACCGAATCGGGACAGGCGAAGTAATCAAGACAGGGGAGAGCCGCCATCACAGTGAAGGTCATAGCCATACGTGTAAAAAATGGGAGGCAAGACATGAACAATAGCCGTAAGTCAAATATGTGACATGACCGAAGTGACAGTGCACCAAAAAAAAAAAAAAATAAAAAATCCCCCTAAGTGTACAGGAGAGTATGTGTGCGGCGACACTTGCTAAGAAGGGTCTTCTCTTCTAGAAAGGCACTCTTGCTAGCCGGAGGAAGAGGATAAAAGAGCAGTCAAATACGACGTGAGAGGGTAATAGTGCTTAAAATCTAACATTTGAGGATAAACACGCTTTCTCAGAAGCGAAAGATAATACAACTAATAACAATGGTCTGAAAGTTAAACGTCAGGGGGGAAATGTAATCAAGGATGGTGGAGATCAAGGAGGGAAGGACTGGCGTATAGAAATGGGCTAGTGTTTTGGAGGTAATAAAAGAATTAGACTACATGGTACCGTTAAAATGCGAAACGACAACACACGATTACAAAAGATGCATCCTGATGGAAACAGACTGGATAGTGCAGCCTCACAGGCCAGTACCGCTGAACGAGCTGTATGGTCTAGATTGTCCTCACACCTACGCCAAAAGAAACAACACAGGTCATACAACTTATGACATACACTACAGAAAGAAAGACAGTAAATTTACTTAGGGGTGGAACAAGACAATAAGATGGAGCACATACAACAGAAGACCACAACTAATTGCAACGCGCCAGAACAACCACCATGGCGGACACATGACACAAATCACCGCGGAACGCAAAAGCAGGCCATGGGGAGCATGGGACAAACACGCGTGGACAAAATACGGCAGACCAAATCGAAAAGGATAAAACGCAACCAAAAAAAGAAAGTCAACGCAGATGGCGACATAAGTGATAACAACAAGTGGACCACTACCCGAAACATAGAAACAATACCACGCAATGGCCCTACGATGAAGAAAGACTAACACAGTACATACAGGCAGCACGTACTCAAAACGGAATAGTTGGGCCCAAGCCAGGACAATCTAGACGACTGAGCCGACTACAGGAACCGAGTGGGCGGACAGGAACAAAATATAGCAGGAAATAAAAAAACATCGTCGCCGGACGTCCGGAGGACAACTAAGAGATCGCCGCACTAAGCAGACAAGAAAAACCGAGAGCGCAATACCGAGCGCGCGAGTCACCAAGAGTAATGACCAGGGCCGGCGAACGACACAAACCTGTCTAACAAGGTGCGTCCACAGTTATAACAGAGTGCAACAGGCTGAAAGCGAGCGTGAGTCCACCAGAAACCACGATCGCTCACAAGCGGGGAGAGACCATGTGAGAACTGTCCTACACTAAGAATGACACAAACACCAGAAGTCCAAGAAAAAAAAAGCGCAGCAACCGAGATCTTGAGCTAAAGAACGTAACAACATGACTGACGAGTGTGACCAACACACAACCAGGTCCAACCCATGAGTCATTATGACTGTCCTACTAAGACCGACACAACTGATGGTCTTCTCCCGACAGTCCTTAATGACTGTCCCTGCTAAAGACCGACACACACTCATGTCTCGTCCAGCGACAGTCCTTAGTGAACTGCCTGCTAAAGACTGACAGGAAACCATTCATCCGGACAGTCCTTATTACCTGTCCTGCTAAAAGACTGTACACAACCCAGTCTCTCAGCGACCGTCCTTTGAACTGTCCTAACTCAAGACTGACACAAACCATGTCCAACCAGCATCCGTCCTTATGAACTGTCCCTCGAGTAGCAGCACCAACCCTAGCAAAACCGAGGTCCATAAATGCCAGTGACAATACCCTTTGAACTGTCAACCTCAACTGAACACCCACTGGTGACATGAATACATCAATTCAGCAACAGTCACTGCTCGACATCCCTCTTGAAAACTGACTTAAACAGTCGTTCCTTCACCACAGTCCGGCTGAACATGTCTCCTACTGGACACTGAATACACGACAGGTGTTTCCATCCATAGGCAGTCCTTATGATAGCGTCCCCCCTGATGCTTGACCCTAAAACACGTCCATGCGAGGAGTCAACATCGGCCCGGTGAACTGTGCCTACGCACGCCTTGGCTTTTTTTTGCTTTAAAAAAAAGCCCCTTGGTGTCCGAACCAATTGACATAAGGCGAACACACAGGCTACAATCAAGCTGTTATGCTCAACTCATAGTTATGACAGAGGGATTACTTCATTTGTGAACAAGCTACTAGCTTACGATTCTCCTTCCCAAAATCCCTCGCAGAGTCGGCGTGTGGCTCCTCCGTAGGTGGGTAATCAAAAACAGGTCCCCACCTAATTTATTTCATCCCCACTGATGGTGTTCAAGTACCAGGTGTTGTGTCAGTACTTTGGTTTTCGATGATTCCCTGTAAGGTCTTTATAGCCAGGGTACTAGCACCACACGACAACTGTGACACTAGTGAAATCAAGGGCAAGGGCGTTACTGTCCCAATGGCAGTTTCCTGTGCACTGTCCCGGGCTGGAGTAGTACGGCTAATAGAACTACCGGGCCCGTCCAACGGCACATCCCTGTGATTAAGTGCTTTCTGGCCATGACTGACATGAACTAGTACATAAACATCCATACAAACCTTCCCTACTTGCACTGTCCCCGTTACTGAAGAAAGTGGGACAAACTACGTGATACACATATAATAAAGCGCGCAGTTTTGGCGGGCGCCAATAAATGGGGTATAACATGAAGGTATCTCACGTACCACACTGAACAATCCACTCTGAATTTGTGCGCCTGTAAATACGGGCCGGAATAGACTCGATTTGGATAAGAGCGCACGGGAACGAACGTGACATACGTAACGGGTGGGGAGTAACATGCAAGTTCGAACGGCGTGTTTTCGCATTATTTCGAATGCACCGTTCAGGGGCCTGGCGTTATAGTTCACCCCGCTCGGAATTCGTAGTTAGTGTGGGTCGGACTCCATTCCCCATACAGAGTCCTTCAAAGGATAACTATAAAAGCCGAGTTTCCGTGTGTGAACGCATGCACACATCTTGCATACATGTAATCCCCATCACCGGAACTCATTCGGGAGAGAAGGTCCGCCATTTATTGGCCATTGAAAAGTCCGTGTGAATTACCTCGAAGATTACGTCCCTCCAACAACAGTCTCTGGGAACTGTCCTGCTGAACACCGACATTAACTACGCCCATCCAACAACAGTCCCAACGGAACTGTCCCTATTGAAGACTTTGTCATGACCTACATCAACCAAACGCCAGTCCCTGTGTACAGTTTCTACCAGAGACTGACATGAACTACATCCATTTCTTAACAGTCTGTGTGAACTGTCCGTACTGAACACTTCACCATGAAATATGTCCGGTCCCTGTGAACCATCTTTACTGATGACTGACATGAGCTACGTTCATTCAATGATAGTCCCTCTGAGCTGTCCTGATGATATGGACAGACTACACTATGGTCAGACTGCATTACATAACGGTCAGACTGCACTTCACTATGGTCAGACTGCACTTCACTATGGTCAAACAGCACTACACTATGGTCAGACAGCACCACACTATGGTCAGACAGCACTACACTATGGTCAGACTGCACTACACTGCGGTCAGACAGCACTACACTATGGTCAGACAGCACTACACTATGGTCAGACAGCACCACACTATGGCCAGACTGCACTACACTGCGGTCAGACAGCACTACACTATGGTCAGACTGCACTACACTGCGGTCAGACAGCACTACACTATGGTCAGACTGCACTACACTGCAGTCAGACAGCACTACACTATGGTCAGACTGCACAACACTGCGGTCAGACAGCACTACACTATGGTCAAGACTGCACTACACTGTGGTCAGACAGCACTACACTATGGTCAGACAGCACCACACTATGGTCAGACTAAACTACTCTATGGTCAGACTAAACTACACTAAGGTCAGACAGCACTACACACTACGCTATGGTCAGCACTACACTATGGTCAGACTAAACTACACTATGGCCAGACTAAACTACGCTATGGTCAGACTGCTCCAACTATTGTCAGACTGCACGACACTAAGGTCAGACTGCATTACATTATGGTCAGACTGCACTACACTATAGTCAGACTGCACTATACCATGGTCAGCGGCATTGCCTTAAAGACTGTCATGAATCACGGTCTGACTGCAATGAATTGTGATTAGACTGCAGCAACTTATGAAGAGACTGCAAGACACTGTGGCTGTGACTGCAATGAACCATATTTCAACAGCAATAAGCCATTGGTTGACTGCAATAAAATAATGGAATGAATTAAATAAACCATGGTTTGAGTGCAGTACAGTTTATCCGAGTGCAATAGACGATGGTCTGAATGCAATGGATATTGGTCTGAATGCAATGAATATTTGACCACAATAAACTATGGTCTGAATGCAATAAATTGTTATTTGACTGCAATATATATATATACTTTGAGTACAGCAATTTTCTACTCTTTTATGTCAAATGTTGATAGTGTGTACTGTCTGTATGAAAAAAGGACAGCATGATTTATTTTACTGTCCCACATGGTTTCCACTATCCTGGTCACATTCACATTCTCTTTCAAACCGTCTTTCTGTCCAAAGCAGTTCAGCCTCCACACATATTCTTTTTATTTTGGTCATTCATGATTGACTATTTCAAGTCTCCTCTCCAACACAAACGAGTCACTAATACAAGAGCACACACACACTCATGTATGCACACACGCGCGCAACGCACGCGCACACACACACACACACACACACCACACTCTCTCTCTCTCTCAGTCTCACACTCATTCTTTCATAACACATCTAAATCTGTCTCTCTTGCAAACATAAACTTGCAACTGGAGGGCAGATGGTTGTTGACCGTACAAAAAAGAAAACTACCAAATTAACTGTATAAAAATTGGCCACAGAAATGTATCAAATTAACAGTAACACAACATACATCTACACAGATTATAAAGTTCGACCTAGATGTAAACCAATGGAACAGAGAACAAGAAAACTACTGCTGATCTTTGAATGCAATAACAAAAAAAAAAGGGAGAACAAAGGGAAATACTGTTTATCCACCTGTAGGACCATTGTGGACGACTTCACAGAATGGTCATTTACACACATCTGCTGTACAACACACACACACAAATGAAACACTAGAACAATGGAAAATATGTTTGGGTTTATGTGATGTGTCAAACCACATCTCAATGTGGAAGATATGATGACACCATTTACAGGTCTACAGACGCTAACCCAAACGTCTTATTTCATATCACACATTTTTGACAGGACTTCTGTCCTCAGAGGCTACTTCAGAACCAGTCGCTCTCTCTCCTGCCTAATGAAAAGTTCTGTGCAAGTAACTTCCAACGTTCTGTCCTCTCTCTCTTTGACTCCGCTATTTTGCTTTCAACCCAATCTATTTTTGTCTTTCTTTACTGTTGTCTTCTGTAATCCAACCTTGTGTGGACCATTCTCCTGTCTTTTCATTTTCCTTTTTTTTTTTTTTTTTTTTAAAATTTCACGAGGGATTGAAAAACTTGAAGGATTGCCTGGCATTCTCAGCACAGCCTAATCTTATATGCTTTAGGATGACAACAGTTATGCTACCATGTCATGATCACGTTGTGTTGTTTGGGTCTTTCTCAGTATGTGTGTGTGTGGTGTTATGTGTTAGTATTAGTGTGTGTGTGTGTGTGTGTTGTGTGTGGTGTGTGTGTGTGTGTGTGCGTGTGTGTGTGTTTGTGTGTGTGGTTTAATGGTATGACCTTTGTGATGTGATGTTTTTTCTTGTACGAGTTAAGTATCTTGGAAAAGGCTCTGTGTGGTTAGCTGAACTGTAAACAATTGAAATTTGAGAAGGTTTCGATTCCTCTGTGTGTGTGTGTGTGTGTGTGTGTGTGTGTGTGTGTGTGTGCGCGCGCGCGCGTGCATGCAGTGTGTGTGTGTGTGTGTGTGTGTGTGTGCGCGCTGCGCGCATGCAAGTGTGTTTACATGTGTGCATGTGGGGTGGATGGAAAGGTGTGTGCATGTGCGTGTGTGAATGTGTATGTACATAAAAAATGTAGCAACCCCATCATTGCTCTCAAAGACTGCACGACTGTCACCCACTTTCACCCACATTCCCTCTGAACTCAACCTTCTCCTCTTCTTTCATAGGATGTGCTGCATATTGTTCTGACATTATAAACTGAGGAGAGTGGAGGACAGAGAGGGGAAGGTTAGGATATGATCAGGTGGTGGTGACGTAAGGGTTACTGGTGAGGTCTTCCATACCATATCCACCACCATTATGTCGATAGCTTTGACATTATAAACTGCAGGAAGTGTCAGTGGGGTGTGGGGCAAGAGTAGCAGCCAGTGTCCTCGTTCAGTGAAGATGAGTAGGGAGAGGAGGGGGGGTGCGACGGGGGGGGGGGGGGGTTGGAGGAGGGAAAGATGGTTGGCTGTGGGGGTTTCAGTAAGGTTGAAGATTATCTTTCCTGTCAGGAAATGGCAGCCATCCAGTGGAAGATAATGATGTTATCAGTGCGACAGGCAGTAACACTGCTGCCCTACAAACAGATCAGATCCTGTCACCTACCACAGCTCCCCTTTCTGTGTGGAGTCTCGCCGCACCACAACAGGCAGTGATACTGCTGCCCTACATATAGATCCTGTGACCTGCCATGACTCCTATAGTATATGGAGCACCGCCAGTGTCATCACTATGACAGGCATCAGCACTGCTGCCTACATACAGATCCTGTGACCTTCCATGACTCCCATAGAGTTTGGAGTCTCGCTGGTGTCACCACCACAACATGAAGTGACTCTGCTTGCCCTACATACAAATCCACTGACTGTCCATGACTCCCGTAGAGTTTGGAGTCTCACTGGTGTCATCACCCACAATCTTATTGTGTGCAATGTACTGTGATTGCAAATTCTGTCTTGTCAGAGTGATCAATTTTAAGTGAAATTCATGCTTTTACTTAGGTGATCAATTGTCTTAATGATGTGCATTTATGTGTGTGCGTTTGAGTGTGTGTGTGTGTGTGTGTGTGTGTGTGTGTGTGTGTGTGTGTGTGTGTATGTGTGTGTGCGTGTGTGCACAGTTTTTTTTTTTCATATGTTCACATGTTTGGGATTTGTATGGAAAAGTGAATAGTTTGGTGGAAATTTCATTGGACTTGTTTCAATATATGATTTGTTCTAAGTTTATGATTTGTTTAAATATATAAGTTTTACATCATGTAGTGTTTATAATGAACTTGTGACGTCATAAAAGAACTTCATGCGGATTAATAAAGTATTATTGAATTAAAAAAAAATTAAATTGACTGCACTCATTGTGTGTGTGTGTGTGTGTGTGTGTGTGTGTGTGTGTGTGTGTGTGTGTGTGTGTTTGCATATGCATGTATATGTCAATGACATGTGCATTTAAACAGCAAACCAAAAGACCAACAACAAAGAAAAAAAAATTTGATGTGATGTTCATGTCAGATGTTATGTTCAAATCAATGAGCATGTTTTTCATAACACAGTAAGAACAGCGAAAACATGAAACCTGAAAACTGTATATCATTGTTCCAAATGTTTGAAAAGAAAAGAAAAAAAAAAAAAAAAAAGGAAAAAAGATGGACTTTCAGACTATGTTCAGACCCTAAAGCACTTTGATCTACGTTGAAAAATTCTTTTCATAATTACATGACTACCAAACACACAATGCCTCACTACAGAACAAAAACAATGCTGCACATTTAGTTCACCCAGCCTCTTACACACACTGAAGACTGACATAGACAGCAGCCTGTCTGAAAACCAGTCACACTACACATGCAGCAACACAGGGAGCAAGGTATCGCTCAGTTGATGCACAATACAAAACACACAAATCAGCTTCTGGCTAACACGACTTCTTCATAATAGATGGAAGAAATCTGTCAAACATTCACTGGTCTGTTTGTGTATCAAATAAGTGTTACGTTACGCTCCACACTGAGCGTTCGTTTTGAACTGTGGTTTGGAAAGCACACTCTGCCTGTTGTTTTTTTTTTTTGCAGCTTACAACCACACATCCTTTGTTTAAACTATCTTATACACACACATGCAACACACACACGCATGCATACACACACACGCACACAACACACACACCTCTTCTGACAAGAACATAGCTGCATGTGTTAATAACAACAAACAAACACAAAAAAGGGAACTGAAAGCCAGGCATCTCTCATGATACAGTGATCCCCACAGAGACACTCTGCCAACCAGGAGCTGCCCGTGCTGCTGGCTCAGATAGGCCAACACAACCACACCTTTTTGTTGAACTGTCTTACACACACAACATGCCAACCCCCCCCCCCCCCCTCCCCGCCAAACACATACAAGACACACACACACACATGCCAACACACACACAACACAACTTGCAACACACACACACACATGATACACACAAACACTCACTCAAACACACACACACATGCATGCACACACACACACACACACACACACAAACACACACACACAGCCCCCCCCCCCCCCCCCCCCCCCCCCCCCTCAAACACACACAAATTCCTTTTCTCTCGAGAACACAGCTGATGTATCTAAACCCCCATACACACAAATTCCTCTTCTCTTTAGAACACAGCTGGACGTATCTATAAAAAAAAACAAAAATATAAAAAAATAAGAACTGAAAGCCAACTCAGGTGCTGCCTTTGGCGTTGGCTGTGATAAGCCCAGGTGTCTCCTGATGACGCCAGTGCTGCCTGCTCAGCTGGCTGGGCAAGGGCCCACAGATACTGCTGATCCAGCTGCTGCTGCCTGTGCTGGGGGCCCTGAGGGGCCCACCAAGGAGCCAAGGCAACACGCTTCATTAAGTAGTACACCAGTAGAAAAATAGCATGGCATGCTGATCCACGTCCAGCTCCACACAGCTGTGTGTACTCTGCAGACATCATTACACTGCTCCCTCAACATACTGCTGCTGTCACACACCTCATCCCACTGCGCAGTCAGACTTTCTCCTCCCTCCTCATACTGCTGTCAGACACTAGTATCATACTATTGTCACACACACCCTCACCATACTGCTGTCAGACACTATCATACTACTGTCAGACACCCTCACCATACTGCTGTCAGACACTATCATACTACTGTCAGACACCCTCACCATACTGCCGTCAGACACCCTCACCATACTGCTGTCAGATATCTTCACCATACTGCTATCAGACCTCATCGTGCTTCTGTCAGATACCCTCGCCACACTGCTGTCAGACACTGTCATCACACTGCTGTCAGATACTGTCATACCGCCGCTGTCAGACATCCTCATCATACTGCTGTCAGACATCCTCATCATACTGCTGTGTCAGACATCCTCACCATACTGCTGTCAGACAACCCCTCACCATACTGCTGTCGATACCCTCACCATACTGCTGTCAGATATCTTCACCATACTGCTATCAGACCTCATCGTGCTTCTGTCAGATACCCTCGCCACACCACTGCTGTCAGACACTGTCATCACACTGCTGTCAGATACTGTCATACCGCTGTCAGACATCCTCATCATACTGCTGTCAGACATCCTCATCATCTACTACTGTGTCAGACATCCTCACCATACTGCTGGTCAAGACACCCTCACCATACTGCTGTCAGATACCCTCACCATACTGCTGTCAGATATCTTCACCATACTGCTATCAGACCTCATCGTGCTTCTGTCAGATACCCTCGCCACACTGCTGTCAGACACTGTCATCACACTGCTGTCAGATACTGTCATACCGCTGTCAGACATCCTCATCATACTGCTGTCAGACATCCTCATCATACTGCTGTGTCAGACATCCTCACCATACTGCTGTCAGATACCCTCACCATACTGCTGTCAGACACCCTCATCACAATGCTGTCAGACATCCTCACCATACTGCTGTCAGACACCCTCATCACACTGCTGTCAGACATCCTCATCACACTGCTGTCAGACATCCTCACCATACTGCTGTCAGATATCCTCATCACACTGCTGTCAGACATCCTCATCACACACTGCTGTCAGACATCCTCACCATACTGCTGTCAGATATCCTCATCACACTGCTGTCAGATATCCTCATCACACTGCTGTCAAGACATCCTCATCACACTGCTGTCAGACATCCTCAACATACTGCTGTCAGATATCCTCACCATACTGCTGTCAGATATCCTCATCACACACTGCTGTCAGACATCCTCAACATACTGCTGTCAGACATCCTCAACATACTGCTGTCAGATATCCTCAACATACTGCTGTCAGATATCCTCATCACACTGCTGTCAGATATCCTCATCACACTGCTGTCAGACATCCTCACCATACTGCTGTCAGATATCCTCACCATACTGCTGTCAGATATCCTCATCACACTGCTGTCAGACATCCTCATCACACTGCTGTCAGACATCCTCATCACACTGCTGTCAAATATCCTCATCACACTGCTGTCAGACATCCTCATCACACTGCTGTCATATTCTCCTCATCACACTGCTGTCAGACATCCTCACCATACTGCTGTCAGATATCCTCACCATACTGCCTGTCAGACATCCTCACCATACTGCTGTCAGATATCCTCATCACACTGCTGTCAGATATCCTCACCATACTGCTGTCAGATATCCTCACCATACTGCTGTCCAGACATCCTCACCATACTGCTGTCAGATATCCTCATCACACTGCTGTCAGACATCCTCACCATATTGCTGTCAGACACCCTCATCATACTGCTGTCAGACATCCTCACCATACTGCTGTCAGATATCCTCACCATATTGCTGTCAGACACCCTCATCATACTGCTGTCAACTGATTAGGACCCTCCTCTTCCTCTCCACCCTGCCCCACCTCTCCCCCCACCCCCCATCAAGTACACCCACAGTGACACACTGAAGGGAACAAGGAGAGATCCGTACAACATCTAATAAGACACCACAACATCAACATCAAACCGACCACATGCCTGCCTCAGCACCTGTCTTCAACACTAGTTGCACAATTACTCACACGCTGCTGTATTGCAATTACTAACTGACTGGTTGTATGAGATGATGAATACAGCAGTCTCCGTTTGCTGATTCAGATGAAAAACAAACAACCAAACAAACATATCCAATACTGTAAGAAATGTTAAATCTCGAACAGAATCCACGACACACAGCCAAGTCAGACCTTCCAACACGGCAAACATTCTGGCAACCCAGAATTTTTTCTTTCTCTTTAACCGAGTAAGTGGACAGATTTCAAGGTATCACAATAACAAAGAGTGTACACCTGAGAAGTTTTCTACAACATTTCATCTCCATCCTCATTCCAAAAATTGACAGCGGAAGTTGATCGAAATCTAGGTCTTGTGACACAACCATCCGCTGAAATCCGCCAACACTTTGCTGCTTCCAATGACTGGTTTGCCAGTGAGGACAAGTCTAACCCCACACTGTGAGCTATGACTGATCTCCCCTAACAAGGTGACAACTAATACTACAAGGCAATCAAGGAGCACGTACTGTTGGCAACATACAAGAGAATAATCCCGAGTAAAGGTGCAATGATCCGAATCCAGACAACGGCATTCAATGCAACAAAGCACAACCGACAGCGATATGGAATCCTCATATTCCTAAAATAGCAAAGAAAACAAAACAAACAGAAGAAAGAAAAAAAGGTCTCTCCTCAACAATACTTTAAGAGTTAATTAAGAAAAGTACAAATGAAAGATGACAATAGGTGGAACCATGTCCATGTCCTTAAAAAAAAAAAAAATTAAAAAAAAAAAAAAAAAAGGCTGCTAAGAAGAGTCAGAGGGTGTGTCCTCTACCTCTAGATGACCATCAGCAGGCGCACCTCCTTGTTGTCCATTTTGTGGGACACGTTGGTCAGCCGCACCAGTCGCACTTGCTCCGTCACCCCCGCACTGAAGATGCGGTAGATGTGATAACGCTCTCCGTGCTCAGAAGCAAACTTTACCTCATTGGCCGAAATCTCAAACACCTCTTTCTGACTGGACTGGGTGGCCTTCACCTCAACGTAGATGGTGTAGGCCTCGTCCTCTGTGGCGCACACAACCTCAAAGTCATAGGGTTTGCCAACTCCTCCGCCTCGTTGGTCCAGATGACATCATAGATGTCCGAATACAAGTCTTTCTGCTGCAGCAGGTAGTCGTAGACCACGTGCTCTCCCCATCGCCCCACTTCCACACGGTTCGACGACTCTGTCAGTTTGGCCACGGTTGGAATGCGGAGGTCCCCACCACGCCCCAGCTCTTCGTACTCTGTCTCACTGGCCAGTTGTGTCCACACTGGCAGCTCTGCAACGTCAACAAACACAGATCGGAGCTGACAGAAAAGCCAGGCTTGACATCACAATCACATCGACCGCACATCACAAAACCACAATGAACCCTTGTTCTATACAAGCCTTTCATCAAGATTATGAATGAACAAAAATCATCCCTATAGCAACACAGTAGCAAAAAAGTACCTTGGGTGATAAATTCTCTTATTTCGCCAGTATTCAGCCAATGGGAACAAATCACCAAACACCACAGAGGGCAGTCACCAAACATGAAGAGAGGTCAGAGGTCAACATGTATTGTGACTCATTCTCTCTCTCTCTCTCTCACACACACACCACACACGCACACAAAATGACAAGAGGACAAGTCAATGAAAACATAACACTTCCCTCTATCTATATTCTGCCCACAAACCACTGACTATCATCCTTCCCTTATCTACATACTGACACCACACACAAGTCAGTGACATGTACAAGTTAGTGACATGTAACCATTCCCTCTATGACCCATGACAAGACTGTGGATAGTTTATAACTTTGAATCATCTATGACCAGATGGTCAATAACTTATTACTGTAGATGATCTATGACATGACTGTTGATGATCTTGAAATGTAAACGACCTATGGCAAGACTGCTGATAATAATCTCTAACAGTAGATAAACTTTGACATGACTGTCAATAATCTCTAACAGCAGCTGACTTTGTCAAGATTGTCAATAACCTCTAATTTTAGATCTATGACCTGACTGTTGATAACCTATCACTGTAAAACAATCTATAAGAAGACAGATGATTATCTCTTACTGTAGATAATCTCTGACAAGATTGTCAATAACCTCTAATTTTAGATCTATGACCTGACTGTTGATAACCTATCACTTTAGACGATCTATGAGAAGACAGATGATTATCTCTAACTGTAGATAATCTCTGACAATATTGTCAATAACCTCTAATTTTAGATCTATGACCAGACTGTTGATAACCTATCACTGTAGACAATCTATGAGAAGACTGACGATTATCTCTAAATGTAGATAATCTCTGACAAGATTGTCAATACCCTCTAATTTTAGATCTATGACCAGACTGTTGATAACCTATCACTGTAGATGATCTATGAGAAGACTGACGATTATCTCTAACTGTAGATAATCTCTGACAAAATTGTCAATACCCTCTAATTTTAGATCTATGACCAGACTGTTGATAACCTATCACTGTAGATGATCTATGAGAAGATTGATGATTACTTCTAACTGTGGATAATCTGTGACAAGACTGTTAATCTAGAACTGTAGATAATCTATTCAAGACTGTCAACTAAAAATTCAAATCATGTCAAAATCTGAAAATCAAAATAAACAAGCAACTGTAAAACAATGCAACTCCAGTCCAGCCTGTTCCAAAGAACCAGGAATCACAATTCATGAGTGTGACTTACGCAGCTGGTCGGGACGGGGTCTAAAAGGAGGCCAGCCCTTTCTGGTGATGTTTCCAGGACGTCGCTGCTGCTGCTGCTGTTGCTGCTGCTGCTGTTGCTGGTCTGGGGGGCTGCCGACAGTCCCCCTTCCTCCACCATCACCACATCCCCTTGTGTCCCATCATCTTTTCCAGTGGGGGAGCAATGTTCCTCGGGTCTTCAGAGGTCACGGGTTCCATCTCCTGACGCGATCTCGTTGGGTGCTGGTCTCTTACTGTCTGACGTTTCCACATCTAACTGGTCACTCTTTCGCTTGCCTGGAAGTACAGAGAAAGAAAACAGTTCTGATGGGTTGAACCAAAAGAAATCATCATGTCACTGCCACTGATTACAAAAAGAATTATATGTATCTAAGGAATATTCATTATCACTGATTAGAAAAAAATTACGCATCCCTTAGAAAAGGATAAGAATGTATTCAAGGAAATCCATTTTCATATTCAAGGTTTCATCAGTGCTTAACCCATTCCCTGCCACAGTATAAGAGCTTTTCTGTATTGCTGAGTGCCAGGCCAAATTGCACTAGGTTCACTCATGTGTTCACTACTCATTCATTTATTGAGATGTCTCTTAGATTTTGTGGCATTTTTTTTTTTCCTATACCCGTGCTATGATGTGTATCATAATAAATTTGATTTTTCTGGTCATTAGTATGATGATTAATCAAATGTTTTTGTAATAAGTACCCTGTAATCAACACAGTATTTATGGGCGTACAAGATCGTGAAAATGACCCCGTAATAGACACGGGGGCAAACAGGAAGAGGTTAAAAGACTGGACTACAATGGATTTGCCCTGATTTTTCACTCACACACACACGCACATTTGGGTTTTCTTGTGCAAAACTGAAATGTGTCCAATGTGTAAATGTGACGGCTTGCATTATACCTTAATGCCTGAGGAAGGCTGGAATCCATGTTGGCTATGTCTTGGACATCAAGTGATCAACAGCAGAAGGAATGTGTGCAGATGCCACAAACCTCATCTATGTGTGTACTTCTGTGTGTATCTGTTTTGTCAATGGAATGCCCCTTCATGTGTGTGCCAGACAGCCTCTGTGTGTGTGTGTGTGTGTGTGTGTGTGTGTGTATCAGAGAGAGAGAGAGAGAGAGAGAGAGAGAGAAAGAGAGTGTGTGTGTGTGTGCAGGTGTTTTTGGTGAACATGCTTCTTTCTTTTTCATTTATTTTTTCTTTATTTCATTTTCTTTACTTACAACCTATTTTAGACAGACAGTACATGATATGCAAATGTTTGCGATAGTGTGGTTTGCTATTCTGTTGTAATATTACATCTCACTGGCCCGTTCAGCTTTCAAGGCGACGCATCCATTGGCCTTTACCTGGTGTACATTCTGCAAATTACTCTTGAGGGAGTAGTGGGGGTTGTTCCTGATATGATTAACTATTTTTGTCTCAGATTACTTTTTTTTTCCCCCCCCAAGGACAAAATTCAGGATCACACTGTTCCAATAAACACCAAGGTCAAGGTTGACATTTTACACAGAAAAGGAAGAGAAAATGTAATAGCACTTACATAAAGCATTAGCCCCTA
Source organism: Conus betulinus (assembly GCA_016801955.1). Taxonomy (NCBI): domain Eukaryota; kingdom Metazoa; phylum Mollusca; class Gastropoda; order Neogastropoda; family Conidae; genus Conus; species Conus betulinus. The sequence continues at coordinate 103,974 of JADBJO010006474.1, read as the reverse complement.
TCTTTAGTTTGAAAATATGAAGTCCATTTCACTGGGCAGCTTGCATAATTCATCTCCGTCAAGAACATTCATTTCTCCTTTTCCTCTCTGTTGTCCCATCTCCTTCACAAACATGTTTAGGTTAGGATTTGTTTCGTTACGTTCATAAATGAAACATTTCCCCTTTAGAATGATCAATTTCTAGCGCATCTTCGGGTTTGTTTTTCATCTGTGCTAAACAATATAACCTCCGCATTCAGGGGCAGATTTCCCCAGTGTGAACCCTTCACTTTCAGGAGGTAGGTGTAAAATTCACATTCCCACATGTACCAAGTCTCTAAAAATTTGGGGAATAGGGAGAGAAAAAAAAGGGAAAAGGTTGGGAGGGGAGAACAGAGAATGTGTTTCCAGTGGCGGATGGTGCTAAAACCCTGTAAATTCCTGAGAATCAGCGTTTTTATTCTGATTACTCATGAATTACCCAAATTTATCCCAATCATGGTTTAAAGAGGTTGAAAACAAACAGTGTACTGTTAATGACTTTTGGGACACAATGAAATACCAAAAAATGTGGTAATTATGCAAAACATATAAACACATTTACATACGGTGTCAAGTTTTCTTGCTGTCTAGCAGGCTGTTACTGCACTACATGTGTAGGTGTGATGGGACTGACATAAAGAAGGTGCGACAGTCAGCTGTGGTCATGCAAA
>JADBJO010006474.1:66246-102755 GCA_016801955.1 Conus betulinus | reverse complement strand
GTGAGAACTCTATGTTTATCAGAGAGAAGTCCTACGATAGGAATGTTTATTCACAAACGCCACAAGTGTGTGCAAATGGACATCCTATGATACAGCCTACAGTATACATACACAATTAACTGCTTTAACAGTCAGCCTTCAGCCATTCAGGTGGCACAGCTATGCATATGAAGCCCAGTTCACATACAAATATACCCGGAAGCTACTGGCCTATGAAGCTCAGTTTACAAGCAGATTTGACTGTTAAAACAGCCCAATTGAAAACAAAGGACCAGCAACAAGCAGCCAGCACTCAGGATGCTGCAATACACACATGTTGCACTGATACATCTGTTCGAACTACGAAGCAACCAGAATACATCAGTGACTCAGTGATGTTTTACCTGACCCCTTACTGTTGACTTCCCTGCACAGTGCATGCCTGGGAACTGCAACGCAAGTGATTCACAAAGCACCTGATGACAAGAGAAAGCACAAGACCATAGGCAGGTTGGCCACCACAACCTGAACATTCACTGATGCATGAACATTTCACTGCATGCATCCACCAGTGATACTGTGACAGCCATCCCACATTGCTCTGCCAAGAACTTCATCACCCTTTTCTTTGCTGATCTTGTTTAATTATACAATTGCTCCTTCTTCCCTTTTCACCCCTTCATTTTCCATCTAGGTGGTTACACCGAATGTATGTGTGCACGCTCGTGCACTTGTGTGTGTGTTTCTATGCAGATTCAGTCACAGGCACCACACATCTGCACATGCACACACATACACGATTACATATATGTCAAAGGCACTACACATCAGGACATGCACACACCCGCCAATATATAAATAATTGGATGTTACCTGGGCATAATGTGTATATTCGTTGGGAAGACATTACGCTCGCAAGCTCTTGTTGTGGTTTGCGGATTGTTTCATTGTGAACAATATAATAATCTTTATGGCCCTAACATCTATCACAATTGGATATCAATTTGTTTCCGAGGTCCCCTTGACTATTTCTGATCACCATTCAATCTGCCAGCACACCCCCATTTCTCTTCCACTGTTGATTTACCCTCTATTGATCTTTGTTCATTATTTGGCATATTGTCTATCAAGACAATATACAACCTGGTCAGCAGATAAAGTCAGATCACCATGCAGACATTGATGGACACCCATCAAATGCGAGTTCCACCACTTTGAAAATGTAGTATGCAAGGTTTTGAATTGTAATCATCAATGGGTAAAGAATCTACAGTTATATATTTCAATTCATTTCAATCTTTGCTATGCTCACAAATTAAAAATTTTCCTTCGCAACCAACATGAAATTTTCATGTATTATTTGTTGTTATAAAAGATTAATCTAATCTAATATTTCGGGCAAGTATTATTATTTCCATTGATCGTTCATCATTACCAAAACCCATGAATTTCCTCCCTTCCTTAAACGTCGAAGAAAGTCATTTGTCCTGTGGGACGTTTTCATCGTATCGGGCTTTGTAGTTTGACTCGTTGAGTATTGCTTACTTCTTTTCTCACAGCCAGTCTTTAATTCTGACAACGAATTCAACATGTACACGTGTGTGTATACTGTGATGCAGCGCAGTTCTTGTCAATCTAGGATGAGGCTGCATGACGCACTGAACTTGGAAACTGCTTCCCGGAATTCTCTTCAATTTCAATCTTCAATTTGGAAGGTCTGCCGTCATTTTTGACTATTATTGATCTGTGTGATCAGAAGCGTAAGATAAAAAGAAAAATAGGTCTATTAGGGACAACAAAAAAGATAGCAGAGGAGCTAAAATTGCCTCAGTACCCAAACCGCATACCACGGAGTTAAGCTCCGGGGCAGCGTGTTGTTTAAGGGAGGGGGAGGCGGACCCAACTAGCCTAACCTGGTATCTGGAGTGGCTTTTCCGGTAATCGTTGCGACCCCCAGTCATGACCAGGACCAGCCCAACCTTATCCTTCATTTACCACGAGGCTTTTTGGGGTAGGGTCTAAGCTGGGATTTTCTGGAGCTCCCTCTTGCATGAAACCAAGGAGGGAGCCTCTGCTGTTGTTGCAGGCAGGGAGTTCCCAGCGGGCATGGTTGACGGGAAGAAACTGAACTTGTATGGGTCAGAGGAGGTGCCGAGGTGAGCAAATTTGCGTTGGTGATGTGATCTTGTTTTGGGTGGTTCCTTTATTAAGGAATTTGTCTGAAGGTATGTCCACAGTGCCATGAATGATCTTACACATGAAGGTTAGCCTCTGCCTGTTTCGCCGTGATTCAAGGGGTTCCCATCCTAGTTCTTGCAGCATGGATGTTATGCCGCTGGTGCAACCATAGTCATTGCATACATAACGTGCTGCGCTTCTCTGCACCATCTCAATCTTTTTCTTTTGGCCTATTTTGTGCGGGCTCGAGCAATACTCTAGGTGCGGGTGTACAAGGGTTAGGTAAGCATTGGTTTTCATGGTTTTGCTCACTCAAGTGTCAGTTTTCTTGACAAACTGAGCTTGCTCTGCATTCAAATTTTGACTCGCTGACAGCTCGGCAATTGAGAGAATATCATGGTGGCTTAAAGGCTTGCTTTTATATCTTACGCCTTTGGTGAACACACTCACATTTCCTGAGCTCTGCATATCTCTGTATTTTGTTTCTCTCTTTTGTCTTCCTTCAGTTAATCCCAGTCTTTCTCTCTTCTTCCTTAAAAAAAACAACCCCCCCCCCCCAAAAAAAAAAAAAAAAAAAAAAAAAAAAAAAAAAAGAAAAAAAAAACCAGCGCTTGTGACAGTGGCATGACAGACTTCTTTCTCTCTGAGGACATACTGTGTGGGTCTGTCCAAGATATTCTGGTTATTACTTCAGATCTTTGCACAATGACTTAAAGAGGATTTTTGCACTCCGACTTTGTCCTACTTCACCCCCTATCAAGCTTGTGTACATTAGTTTTTCACATTTATCTTTCCTGTGTGTCTTGTCTCTTTTACTTCCCTTGTCAGAGAAGGTGCTGAAGATCTGAGGACTATTTTGCAATTGACGATTTAGGAAGAGGATCAAAACGCTTTGAGATGACACATTTGGGATTCAGATTCCAGTCCTGTATCACCTTTGACATACTGCCACAGGAAATGTGGGCCAGTGCAGTGGACGTGAGAATTCCAAGCCTTGAGGACCAGTGACATGACTGAGATACAGGAATGCTTTTTTAGCATTGCTGGTAACAATGACAAAGAAGGAAGATTCAGACAGCCTAACACTACAGGTCTGTACAGTAAATCAGCAGGAGAGGTACACATGATACCTGACTGCTTGACTGGAAATCTGAGCAACACTTTTAACTTACAAAAGTATTGTTGCATAAATGACTGACACATGGTGAGTAGTAGCTGCAGGAATTTTTCTCTGGGCAGACGGGCTTTTTTGTGTAAGGCCGCAGTGCCTAGAACTACTACTGCACTCGCTGTAGCTGCCAGTGTGCATGTTAAGTTGAAACATCATTTCCTATTTACTTAGTCTTTATCCTCTTATTTCTTTATTCTCCTAATTAATTTTTTTATTCATTTTCACTATGTCATGTGTAACTGCCAAGAATAAGTTTCAAAATGAGGTAACAGGGCAGAAAATGAAGCAAATTGTAAAAAGATATGGTATTAGTTCCACCGGACAATACCAACACAAAGATAACAGGAAACAAAGAACGAGCAAACATGTTGAGTCTCAATGGCCTCGTTTTCATCCAACACTCATTTTGCGCCGAATATGCGAAGGTAAGTGGTTGCACTGATGGCATTGTAGTGTTATAATGTCTTTTTTTTTTTTTTGCCAATACGTCAAGTTTTCTTATCAATTAAATTTTTATTGTTTTTTCTTTCTTTTTTTTTCCCATCTCATCTTCCATGCCACTGAAGCGGAACTGCACCCACACCACTCATTCCGCCCCTCCTCTCCCTTCCATCCCCCCATCCAGAGCCACAGCTTGGCCTATCCTACCACAACCATGGCATTGCCAATTCACAGGGAGCAGTTAATGTCGAGCTGTGATGAGGCAACCCACCAGTTGTAGTTTTCAGTGGTACCTGTTCCGATCCTACTAAGCCCCCCTACTGATGACAACTGTTTAGTCACAGAGCCAGTGTGAGTGAGTTCTCCCCCTGGACATCGCCTCCATATTCATCAAATGAGAGTTCCCATGAATTTGCTGATACCAGTGACCCCAACAGGTCCTAGGCCTGGACAGGCAACCAAAACTGGGCACAAAGATCCACAGCGTTCAGGACATTTTTGTTTAATATAAATGCTGTTCAATGAAGATGAGGAAGATGAACATGGAGGTATCATTTTCCATTCTGGTCTGAGATTGCGCCCCAGGGCTGTATGATATATCCCCAGCATCAACCAGGCCCAGAAAATGCAAGAGTACAGATACCTGCTATGTTGTTCAGAAAATTTGAGTAACAGTCCCACAGATGCATCCATGAAGTGGAAGAAATTCGACCGTGTAGTTCCAGCTGAGTCCATAGCAAACTCAACCATTGGTAAGATTAAGAGCTTGTGCAGGGCAGAAAAATCCTCAAGAAAAAAATCATTAAAAACAAACTTGTAAACAAACAAGCTAACCTGATGGGAAGAACCTCCCAACTGGACATCCATGATGTTAACCACTTCATCAAGGAGGCTGGTTATTACTTCAGTTTTCTTTCGCTTATTTTTCAAAGTATAATCCTTTATCTGTGTGTGTGTCTGTGAGGATGCATGTCAGAGTTATTGATTCTTTCACTGTTTTATCATTTCTCATGTTTATGTGATCAGCTGAGCTTTACTAGGTATGATACAATACATGTATAGTGTTATAGGTCTGTTTAAAGGTAATTGGTTGTTTAGCTGTGATATTAATACAGTTTACATTGTCAAAAGACTAAAACTACTCAGTCTCACATGTACCAAAGCAAACTATAACCCTTGACTAGCAGTTTTATTCAGCAGTCACTCATAACTGCAACACAACATAAGCACAACCAGAACATAAATAAATAATGAAGTGCATATTCTAACACTTTGCTTAGAGTTATAATGCATTTTACAGTTTTAAGATTTAACAAATTCAGTTATAATGCATTTTACATTTTAAAATTTAACAAACAAATGAACAAACAAACAAACAAAAACTTGACACCTCCAGATTTCAAATCAGATTTTGAGGACAGTGGGTCATTTTGATATTCCCTTTTAAATTCTACAATGAACATTTGGCAATGAAGATGTGTCTAAATTTTCTGTGCATAGCATTCTAACAATCATCACTGGTTAGCTTCTGTAAAATGATAGGAAAGGCAGCAGCCAAAGGGTTAGGAAAGGGAATGGCAGATGATCAAAGAAAGACCATTGACTTTGCAGTTCAAGTACAGTAAGTGTGTGTGAGTGCCAATGTGTGTGTGTGTGTGTGTGTGTGTGTGTGTGTGTGTGTGTGTGTGAACATTAGAAATTTATCTTATCATTCTCTCTATCACTTCATCATTTTTCATGTATTTAACTATAAGTGACACTGAAAGAAAATGTACCAATTCATCATTACTGAGGACAATTTAGCCATGTTGGTTCCAATGAATCAATTATCTTGAATGGCTCAGAAAGCTACATAGACTGTGCAGGTACATCTCTGCTTGCTTGAAAATTTCAGTGGCAGGGTTTGAGACAACCAAAATGTGGAGTGTTGGTCATCTGGTGCCAAAGTTACAGTTGGATTCCAGAATTTATGAATGAAGATGAGTGACCCCACTGGTCACAGAAAAAAACACAAATTGATAAGCAAATATATAGATATATACACACCTTTTTTGTGTTATTCAGTTGAAAATCATATATATATTTTTTTTTGTTTTAATTCTTGAGTTTTATTACTTAAATATAATTTTGTTACTTCATCTTCTGTTGAGGTGTCACCACTGATTATGCTGATCATTCTGGTACCTGAGGCAAAGATGGAGATTGCTGAAACATGCAAGGTTTGGTGCTTTAAGAGAAAAAAAAGTGTGTGTGTGTGTGTGGGGGGGGGGGGGGGGGGGGGGGGGGGGGCATTTACCCAAATATTAGTTGTGAAACTTTGGTTCTTAAGGAGTGAGAACTATATGATAAAAAATGTTAAAGAGTTGAGTTTTTCTTTTATATATATATATGTATATATATATATATATATATATATATATTTTTTTTTTTTTTTTTTTTTGGGGGGGGGGGGGGGGGGGGGGGGGGGGGGCTCTAAGTTCTAATCCTAATTTGACTAATATCACGTTCGATGCTGGATTTCTATTGATTTAAAACTAATTAGTTCAAAGTTTTAGCGGGAATTCAACAGGAGTTATGATACTGCAAACGCCACATATCATCAGCGCGTCAAGAGACGTCTTGTCATCAATTCCGAGATACCAACACTGTGTGATCGTAGGTCTGGTATTATTGCAGTTAGTGACCGACGGTCACGTAGGCGAGAGAACACGTCAGTCAGGCTTTGCGGAGGCAAAAAAGCTTCAATATCAATGAAAACATGGTGGTCAAACTTGACAAATTATTCTGTTTATCTGCATATACTACGCACCATTTTGATGCCTTTGATGAAGACCAAAACACGATAAACACAAAATTCAGCCGTCTTGATTTGTCACGGCTGCTGCTGTCGTCCGCCCTCATGAGCATTTCCTGTGTGTACTACGTCACCGGTTTGCTTTTCAAGGGAAATAAATCCAATGTTCAGGATCAGAGATGAGGATTTGGGGTATTGTATCAAAACAGCCAGGTGAATATGCCAGGGAACTGGCTTGATTTAACCAGGCTTTCCAGCATCCTCCAATGGACAGGGATGTCTGACTACGCATTACAACACTAACACGGTCTTTCCAGGATCTGATCTCCAACTGTGAGGCAAATGACATGCTACCTCAGTGTGGTAAGTGTGGGACTAAAAACATGTGAAAATCAGCTAGGCCTAGTCTGGACTACTGGTGCGCGCGCGCGCGCGCGCGCGCGCGCGTGTGTGTGTGTGTGTGTGTGTGCTATTTGTGCTGTGATCACGCAAAAGTCAGCTCTGCACAACAGTGTCACATGCTATTCAGTGTTAAGGAGTATTGATAGTAAAAACATTAGATTGAGAATAATTCTCCCTCATTGACGCTATATACGCATCACATGATTCATTTACTGATACGGCTATGATCAAACATGAATTAAAAAATTGATTTCTTGCTGAAGTGTAGAGAGAGAGACTTCAAGTTAATTACATAACTGATTCATCCATACTTTGGAATATTCAATATATAAGGAAAAGAAGCACAAAAGGTTATTGGAATATATAACTTTGTATTAAGCTGTGTACTGAGTGGGGCAAGTATTAGTAAGACAGGATATTGTGAATTAGTTTATTGTCACTCAGCATGTATAGTATGATGAATGGCAGATTGCATAATCTGAGTCATGAATCTGAAAGTAAGTGGAATCTCCTGGTACAGTGGTAGAGTTTTGAAATTTAGCATTTGGATAAAAATCTAAAAGACCATAGTTTAATGAATTTCCAAATAAGAGGAAATTCATTCGGTTAAAAAAATTGCAATTAAGTTATTTGATCTCAAACTGTTTTTCATTTAACTTTACCATCTTATTTATTAACTTTGCTTTTTTTTATATGATTATTTCTCTTTCTTTTAAGTAAGCTTTGAGTAAAATAGGCACAACACTACACTTTTAAAATGAAAATGATAGTACAAGGTGAGTTACTTTAATAACACCTTCAGGAGTCTGTATGTTCTTGTGACACAAACTGCGCAATGTCTGGACAGCCTTTCCCGAAAGCAATATTTTTAGACCAAAGTCCTAGTCTGACCTTGTGGTCAAAGAATGATGGACCTTCACTGTTAGTGATATCGGAATTATTAGGCAATCCTTAGGATGGGACAGCGATGTCTGAATCCCTGATGTGACGCTTTATATCCGAGAGAGGACTCCTGGGTAAGGGATCTCTTATGGTATACAACCATATTTGGTATATATATCCACAGTTTGGTGCTCCAAGGGGGGCAGCATAAAATATGTCCAATACTACGAATATGCAGTATATCCGATAAGAATTTACTCATATTAAAGAAGGCCCTCAGTCATGAACTCTTTGTCTATGATGGTATAATTGATGTCCAATAGAACTTGTGGCTGCATGGGTATAGGCGGAGGGTACTGTATGACAAAGCAGGGTCCCACTCTTAGTGACATTCACCAATTTGCATGGACACACAGCATGTTCTTTGAATTAGTGTTTCACTTTAATTGTTGTGGGCTAGATGCCTTTACAATTAAATATTTTTTGAATTTGACTTTCTCAGAATCTCTCTTGCTTTCTTGTATGTGTGTGTTTTCTTTTTCTTTTTTTTTCTCAAGATATCATTGCTGAAAAGTGTACATATATCATTTATGCTACCTTTTTAAGTTTCAGATGCGACGCCAGATGAACTGGCTATGCTGGTGGGGGAAAACTAGCTGCTTTCTAGCCACATTGTATTGATCCTAGACCAGCTGAATCATCAGTCCCAGTCCACAATCGGCCTGTGTTTGAACTCGGCCACTTTCAATGACCTCAAGGGACTCAGTCATAAAAGGTCCCCGGTGCATGTTCAGAACATGGCGTTTGTTCTCAATGTTGGGGTGCAACAGTGATGGCACTGTATTTATTGCAGACAACACAAGGTCTGGGTGTCATTGGGCTCAGGTCTACATTGACATTTCAGACCAGTGTCATGCAACAGTTTTGTACTGTGACACACTGGGGTGGGATTGTCCACAAGGTTTACTGCATGTTATAGAACCTTTTACAGAGTTCCTGGGTTGCAACGCATTGAGTCCTTTGTTTTTTTAGTTCAGCACACACTCCCACAGAACATGGATCCATATAAACATAAATGTTCTGCTTTGTGTCTGAACTACCCACTGCAGACATGCTCCAACATCTGTGGGGGGTAATTGCAGTTCTGGGTGCTGTGACAGCTGGAATGGCTCCACAATTCTTTAGGGGATGATAGCTCCGTATTCTACCAGCAAGAGCTACATACACAACCTTCTCAGTTCTCCTGTTATTTTCCAAGGGTTCTTATGTCATGGTTTGCTGCAGGAAGTATTACATTAAGTTGCTAATGCCAGCAATGGCATCGCCATAGTTTTCAAACCAAAGCAGTCTGCTAATGTTTGGAACTCTGGACACAAATCTCAGTTTTTCTCACACAATAAATCCACACCCAACCCAGAAACCAACTCAACATTTAGTCCTGGACACCATGGATCAACCAACCCTGAAAACAGCCGCACACACAACCCTGGAACCAAGAACAGACACAACAGCAAAACCACCAGCACACTCAGCACAGAAACTAGCAGCACATCAAACTCCCAAACCATCAGCACAAATAACAGAACAGAACACCCAACCACCACACCAAAAGCACACCTAACCCTCGCACCAAAAGCACACCCAACCCTCACACCAAAAACACACACCCAGCCAAAACAGCACACCCAACTGTAACACCAACAACACACCCAACCAAAACAGCACCCCCAGCCTAAAACACCAGCACACCCCAACCAAAACAGCACACCCAAGCCTAACCCCAAAAGCACACCCAACCACCACAGCACAACAAAGCATAACACCAACAAAATACCCAGTCATAAAATCAACAGCACACCAAACTCTTAACACCCCCAAAACACCCAACCCAAGGACCAACAAAACACCCCCCACTCAAACACCATCATAAGACCCAACCCTTTCACTAACAGTACACCAAACAGCAACAGCACTTCCAAAACTGACACGAACAGCACATCCAACCTGAACATGAACAGTAGTGGGTTCAAGGCAAGTTGCTGGCAACTGACCCATGTCAAAGACAAAATGGACCCCCTCAGGTAGGGTGTCAAGACTACCCATACCTACATTGGTGAGACAGCAAGACCAATCACCACCCGTCTACAGGGACACCAGAACCGATCTGCTTCTGCCATACATGAACATCTATAAGCCACAGGCTGCAGTTTCAGCCCCCAAGAAACCAAGATCTTATCTACAGAGCCCTTCCTCACAAAAAGAAAAGTTAAAGAAGCCATCAAAATTAAGACCAGACACCCTAACCTGAACAGAGATCAAGGCTTTGAACTTCCCCCCCCCCCATTTACAATCAGATCCTGACAACCGTTCACCCCACACAACAGTCGTCCCACCAGGCCTCGTTACCACAACAGCAACAGTGAGCTGAAGAAGACAGGGCGACCCTGTCGAAATACTCTCAAGTCAGGTTTTGATTCTGAGTCTGTAACTACTTTTGTATTGTCGAATCCAGAATCCAGAAACCTATATTCTTATTGAAAACCCAATAATTTTCTATAAAACCTCAAGGAAAGCTTGAAGATAAAAATATTCAGCAGCAGAATGTCTTCCTAATGTGCATTCAAACTGCATTTCAAAAGGAAATGATGAAACGCTTTTCACATAAGATGATCTGTGTTGATTCCACTCATTAACAACACAGTATACATTTCTAATAATTTCTATCCTTGTTATTGATCATTTTGGAGAAGCTATTCCAGTAGCATAGGCAGTTTCCAATAGGGAGGAGACAGAAGCTTTACAAGTATTTCTTAGTACATTGAAAGAGGTTAATGATGGACAAGATTATCCAACTTGCATTTATGAGCGATTTGGCGAATGCATTTTACAATGCATGGTGTCGTGTGTTTTTCTTTGCCGCAACAAAGACTTTATTGTTCCTGGCATGCTGACAGAGCATGGAAGAAGAAACTGAATGAATTAGTCCCATCTAAAAAACAAAAAGTTTATTTTTATGCCCACTTATCCATGCTGTGGAAAGAAGTAGATGAAGGAAAATTCAGAAAAATGTTGACAGAGTTTGAAGAGATTCTGCAAGCTTATCGAGTTTTTCATCGCTATTTTGTCAAAACTTATGTACAGGATAACATATATGAATTATGGGCAGCTTGCTTTCGAAAGGGGTTTTTATCAAACACAAACGTGCACACTGAGCATTTCACTGTGTTTTTTGAAGACTTATATTGTCACAGAAAACAAAACAGAAGAGTGGATAGTGTGCTGTTTGTGTTACTTAAGATTTCAAGAGATAAGGCTATGTCAAAAGGGGGGAAGTCACTCACACACTACGTGAAATTCGAAATAGTCATAAAGCTGCGGAAGATATAACTCATCTTGTGGTCCGTACTCATAATCAGGACAAGTGGATTGTGCCATCAAGTGCAGACTGCAGTAATCAGGTTTACTTTGTCAATAGAATTCGTGAATGTCAGCAGTGCTCATGCAGACAAGTTTGTGAAGAATGTAAAATATGTGTACATAAGTTTTCATGTACTTGTTTTGAATATATAACCAGAGTTGTCATGTAAACATCTACATGCAGTGCAAATCATTCTGACACAAACATCTTGTCAGGAATCTCAGAGAGAAACACAAACTGAAGACCAAGAGGTCATGATGGAAATGACCTCAGAAGCTGACACACATGAAGAATGTGCATTAGACAGCAAGGAGTATTTTAAGAGTTTCATTTGTAAACCAAACACTGACTGTTCTAATAAACTACATGAACTGCGGGATGTCGCACTCAAAGAAGTAAATGAACTGATCTCTATAATTCATAATGCTAATAATAGCATTGAAGCTCTAAAGAGTGTAATTTCAAATGTTAAATCTGCCAAGAGTATTTCAAATGGTTTGGAAACAACTGAGATCAGTCAGCTAAAGAAATTGAAAATACATGAGAAATTCCCTGGAAACAAAAATTTGAGACCCAGAAACGGATAATGTTTTTTTTTTTTTTTTCACAAAAAGAAAGTCCAAAAAGAAACGGTTGAAACTGTGCAACTGCAAGCAGAGGCCAAGAATGTGAACTGTTAACAAAAAATTGAACGCAGTAACACCATCTAAATGTACCATTTGATTTTGTGAAGAAGATAATAATGGTACCAGTGAGGAAATAGTATGGCAGCAGTGTTCTGATTGTCAAAGTTGGGTACATGTTATCTGTGATGGCATCCAGTGCCAGTGAAACAGATGTTTATCACTGCCGCCCTTGCCGAGACAAGATGAAACCAAATGTGTGTGTGTGTGTGTGTGTGTGTGTGTGTTTTTTTTTTTTTTTTTATGTAGGTAGCAGCATTTTCTGATCTGATGAAACCACCAATGGTCACTTCTATTGAAAACTAACAGAAAAGTGAAGTCAAACTAGTCTTCCATCCCTTGTAGCTGTATGCTGAAACAGTTAAAAGTGAAGTGAAACTAGTCTTCCATCCCTTGTAGCTGTATGTTGAAACAGTTGAAGTGAAGTCAAACTAGTCTTCCATCCCTTGTAGCTGTATGCTGAAAAAGTTGAAGTGAAGTCAGACTAGTCTTCCATCCCTTGCAGCTGTATGTTGAAACAGTTAAAGTGAAGTCAGACTAGTCTTCCATCCCCCTTGCAGCTGTATGTTGAAACAGTTTAGTGGAGAGCGCTGCAAAGTGCTGTAAGACATCAAGACATAAGATGATTTATTTGTCCTCAAAAAAGGAAATGGCTGTGTAGTGGCAAAGTATTATCATCGTAAAACGCCCAGATCTGTACAATGACATGCACATGAAGTAACCAAGCTCATGCAATCAAGTCACATTACACGTCCACATAAATACACCCTCAAAGTATTTCCACATGTATGTTTTTCCATTTGTAATACAGTCAAATAGAATATTTACACTGTAACAGTGTAAGTATTAAAACACACACACACACATACACACCACACACAGGCAAGTAGTATGTCAACTGACCCAACCTTGATTCACAGTTTCAGAAAGTTTTCTGCTAGGATGTTCTTCGACCCATATTAACAAATGGGAAAGTCAGCAATACTGTACAGGTATGTCATATTCTTTTGTTCATGGCAAAATTAGGTAAAGGTATATCCTTTTCATGCCATATTAAAGGATATAAACTGCACAAACTCAAATATGTCTCAACCATATTAACTCACAAGACTTGATTACAAGCATCACCACTGAACTTGTGATGAGATTTTGTACCCATGTTAATTGTTATTGATGGTGAATGCTCTTCTTTCTTTCTCAATTCTGTACATGAATTGCAAATTTCACTTCTTGCAGCCACAGTTTATAAGATGTGTTGGATGGTCATTCTGGATTAGTGTGATTTATATTCTCAATAATTGACCAGTGACATTTTCTGATAGTTTACGGCATGTTGTTGTGGCTTTCCTGGTACATGCCTTCCTTCCCTTCCTCCTGGGTCAGCCCTGATATAGCCCATAGTGGTTGGTGGGGCTATAAACCACATGATTGATTGACTTAAGTTCAAATCCAGGGTGGAAGGTGCTCATATCGTTTTGGTAGGGGTGTTTTGTTGAGTGACGATGTGTACATTTTCCTCTCTTTTTTTCTTTCTTGTTGATTATATTGTCTGAATCCTGTTGTGACCTACAAGGATATGTTTGAAAATATTACTGATGTTGTAATCAAGAGTAAAGAATTAAATAGAAAAAATCTGTGGGCCATTCCCGTGTCTTTCTGAACTCATTGTCATAGTCATACATTTTTACTTGATAGCAGTTTATCACATATCAGTTTTTTCTGTTGCTACCTTGTACATACCTGGTAGTGTTTAGGGTGGACACTAGCTGTCCATCCTGCAGCGTCTGCCCATGTTTGTCTCTGTTCACTGGGACTGATATGGGTTAGCACTTTGGATATCACCAGATTAGCCATTGAATTATGCTAACTGATGTGTGTGTAGATGCATGTGTGTGTGTGTGTGTGTGTTTTGCAGGATGTGTGTATGTGTTTCTGTGTGTTTTTTTTTGACTTGTGACCGTGTAAATTGGTTTTAAGTGTTGGATAGTCCTGAAAAGACCGTGTGTACTTGGCTGGGCTGCACTGATTACAACTTGAAAAGACTCTCCAGCCCACACATCATTGTTTTTTTTCTTTCTATATTATCATAATGGCAATGTCATGTGTGTATGTACTATCATGGCATGCAGCTTCTGGTTGTTTACTGGCTCACTGTACAGTTCAACTTTGGAACAATATCAACACACTTCTATGCCCTTTTTTAACTTGAACTTGAGGTGTTTGAGGCCTCGTTGGAGACGTGTTTAGCTTCGAGACTTGTAGACAGTCTACACTTAAGAACTTGCATGCGTTGGGTATCTAAAGGATGTGGTACCACCACCACCTATTGATAGCATACTGGATTAAACTTTGAAGGCAGGCTGTTTCAGTGGGCATCCAGTCTGGACTTAAAGGTGTTCATTGATGGGGCTGTGACTATCTGTTCTGGGAGGCTAATCCAGGAGTTGATGACTCTCTCGGAGAAAAACATTTCCCTGTACTTGCAGCCTACTGTGACATTTGACTAGTTTCAGGCTGTTGCCCCTTGATCTCTGCTATTAAATAGCTGAACCTGAGGGTTCTTCACCCTGTACGTTTCATACACATACTTGTACAGGTCAATCATGTCACGTCGAGCCCGTCAATGTTCTAGACTGGGTAACTATGAGTATGGCCTAGCGCGTTCTGGGTAGGATTTGTCTTTGAACGACGAAAGGAGCTTTGTTGCTGTGCACTGAACATCCTCCACCTCAGCACACAAAGTCTTGTGGTGAGGTTGCCATGCCGAGTGCCCATACTCCAGGACTGGTCTTACAAGTGACTTGTACAGCTGGATGGTGTCATTTGTCAAGTGGTCGAAGGAGTGTCTGATTATCCCGACAATTCTATTTGTTGATATTCTTTATTGCTTTATTCTATTTTTAAAAAATACATTACAAAGGAACAGAATAATAAACGGGTCCAACAATGCAAGGTCTTTTCAGTCTTTTCTCTGTGTGTGTGTGTGTGTGTGTGTGTGTGTGTGTGTGTGTGTGTGTGTGTTGTTGTTGTTGTTGTTGTTGTTGTTGTTTGTGGTTGTTGTTGTGGTTGTGGTAGTGGTAGTGGAGGTGGTGGTGTACTATGTTGTTCATTAACATTATTGACATCATAATTTCTTGGTCTTTTAAAATAAAATTTTTTCAGTAACCAAAAAAAAAAAGAAAAAAAAAAAGGGGAAAAACACAACTTTCAGGTCTTGCATTGATCATACTCATAGTGCTAAGCCAGTTACAGGTGCCAGAATAATCAAGAATGATTGTGGGCCCTCAACACTGAAGAAGAGAAGAGTGCCTTGTGAATTACAACAAACACCACAAATTAAATGCAGGGCGCTTAGAAAAGGGTAAACAAGGTGGAGGTTGGTGTAACAAAGTGCACTATCAATAATATCATCTGTGTGATTACAATCAAAATTGATGAGAAGTGGATTGACGAAAATCATCGCCTTACAGCAGTTAAAGCACACGTGAAGTGCATGAACCGATGAGTTCTGGTTCAGGTTCAGGTTCAGGGGAGATGATTATTTCATCTTAGCCTCGCAGCTTTATATGCCCCTTCTTAGTGTGCTCTTTCATTTGTCAGGTCCACAGCGAGCCCAGTTTTTATTTTCGACCTTCAAAGTCGAACATGATGTTCGTTTGATGTTCTGAATTAATTTATTCCAAATTGATGCAAAATAGGAAATGTTCCTTTAGTGATTTTCACACTCACAACCATACACACTTAGGGTGAGAGTGTGACAGAGAAAGACTGACCCTGATACAGCTCCTTTCAGTGGGGGATAGCATGGACTGGAGAGAGAAAGAATTGAATGTGGATGGGTAGAGGTGGGAGCACCAGAAAGAACACACAACTAAGGGAGAGAATGGTGGGAGACTGTGGTTCCGGACCCCCCTCCCCACACACACACTTCCCCTTTCTGCGCTCCCTCACCCCACCCCAGCCAATCAAGTTTTTTTTTAAAGATATTAATTCTCTTTTAAATCTATCCCCACTTGCTCAACTTCCCTAGTTCGTGTGTGTGTTGGGGATGTTTGGCCGACGACTGTAATTTAATCTTTGGTCCTGTACAGTCAAATTTTGGCTTCCAGCAGGTCATTTAACCGAAGATACACATAAATTTATACTATAAAAGACAGAAGCTAGTGCACTACACTTTCATCTACATAGTATGGTAAACATGCTGCAAAGCATATTAGATATGACAGAAGCTAGTGCACTACAATTTCATCTACATAGTATGGTAAACATGCTGCAAAGCATATTAGATATTGTGGTCGTCCTGTCCTAGCAGCAGTTCTTAGTTTGCTCTGGTGAGTAAATTCAACGGAACATAGACAAACTTTATAAACATTGGAATTAAAGTGGACCAAAAGCTACTAAGAGTTTGTAACATTAAATTCAACAGCTTTGGGTGTATTGGAATTACAACATACAGCTAGTTATCCCTCATCTTCATCAGCTGGAAATTAGTTATAAATACAATGCCAATTTAATCCAATTCACAGGGTTAACATTTTGTGTCTCTCTTACCATTGCCAGTGTTGTCTTTTTTAATTAGATAATTATGATTTGGAAGTCTGAATTTGATCACAAGTTGTTGAAGAGAATGCGGACTGGACTAGGTAGTCCCCGTCTCTTCCACCTCATGCTTCAGCACACTAAACTTTCTGGATTTTATGCTGACCATGGAGTAACATTCCGGAACTGAGTTAGTTTGAGTGGGGTTCAAACCTTGACTTCATAGTTGCAAGCCTATGGTGATGCCATTATGACTTACCTGGCTGGTGTATGAATTGATACTGAATGTTGGGTTGATGGGGGAAGGAGGAAGACGGAATAACAGAGAGAGAGAGAGACAGAGAGAGAGAGAGATTTTCTAGTCTCTCACAAATTTCTTGACAATGCAGGGAATGCTTTCCTCTGATTCCAGTCAAAATGGTCACATTTATACTTTCACTCTCCTTGAGTGATACCAATCAAAAATGAATGGGGGGGGGGGGGGGGGGGGGGTTACTAAGTACTCGTCAAAGTCATATACGTTCAAAGGATAAGACTTCTTTGGACAAACTATTTTCAGAAAGTTCTGTACACAATTGCACTCGTGTATCTATCCAAATAGGCATGTACACATACACACGTACATTAACAAATACACACCCAGATCCAAAAATAAAACTCAAAATCAATCGAAAACAATTTCTAATGTTTAATACCTCTGTGTATACATAACAAACGCAGAAGCACTTTGGTCGTCATAACAACCTGTCCGCTGCCATCCAATAACCAAGAGGAGTAATACTATGTAGTACACACACAATGAATGTAATGGTTACTTTTATGCATAATGAACAGGTAATTAAGTGCTGCCTGCTGGTATACACCAAAAATATGAAACAGTAAAAACAACAAAATGAATAACATACACAACACTGTAATGCAGAAGAGTACCAACTTGCAGCATCAAAGGTCAATCACAAAGCACATAGTATCAGATGTCAACCAAAATAACTGTTCCAATGGTCAATGTCAACCATAACAACATTAACCAGACAACAGCATCATCAAAGATCAATATAAAGCAATAAAGCATCATGGTACAAGAGCCACATGCGTAAAACAGGAACACTCCATGTGTAGAACATGCTTCAAAAACTGCTCAGCTGGTGCCAACACCAGAACACGGTAACACTAAAACCGAGATCTGTACATTACAAACTTCTATACCCATTGTCAGATTAAAGCTCTGCAAGATTCTTCCTCTTCGTGAACACTCACAGCCAAAAATGTGTTTCTTTTTTAGAGGAGGGACACTGTCTCATTGATGCGTTAAGTCATCAATTGTGGACTTAGGAATATAAACAACAAAAAACTCCAGCCAACCAATCAACCAACATCCCATATAAATAACACTTTATACGATCAGAACAAACAGCTAATTCCTTTTTCTCTTCCTCATCCCTACATCCCCATCCCCCTTTCCCCACCACAACCAACTGAATGCGAAAAAGACTTTGATGCACACGATCAAGACACTAGTATACGGTGGTGCAGATGGACATGTCCACTTTCATTTTTTAGTTTAAACATTTTCATCCCCAAGGCCAAAATCATTATTGCATATTTTTGTTTACATATAAATGATTTTAAAAAGTGTACTTTTGAACTGGCATTACAATACAAGCAATAAGACAAAGGAAAATGGGGAGTTTGGGGAAAGTTGACTCACCAGGTTAAACTCTTTGCAAAAACAATGGAAAACAATGGCCAGTTTGTCTGTTGTTGCCAATTTTCACGGGCAAAACAGTACCAAAGATGCCCACAGACCTTGTACCAATAAACAGTTTTGAACCAGAGTTAGCCAGTATTATCGATTCCATTGCCCAAAGACTTAGCTTCAACAGGAAGACACTTTGAAGTATTTTGCACACCCAACTTCTGATTTTGCTTTATGTGTGTGCACTTTCTTGAACATATGGATGCCAAAGATCTAAATCTAGGTATTCAACCCTGCTGACATGTGTAATGTTACTGACCATGCAGATGCCGGAAGAGAACTTTCCATCGCACATCCACACACTCAATAAAACCA
This sequence comes from Conus betulinus, assembly GCA_016801955.1. Lineage (NCBI taxonomy): Eukaryota > Metazoa > Mollusca > Gastropoda > Neogastropoda > Conidae > Conus > Conus betulinus. The sequence goes on along the minus strand of JADBJO010006474.1, from coordinate 84,197 downwards.
CTTCCAACACATTCATCCACTCAGTTGATTTTGTGCAGTTCAATGCATTTCACATGTGCTCATTCATAAGCTATTCATCTACATTCATTGCTCTGGGTGAACTCGTAGATGGTCTTCATGAAGGACATTGGAATTCAAAACTAACCAGCAGAAGTGAAAAGAAGACACACCATTTTTTTTTCAAAGAGAAGCCAGCCACAGACTAAATGAATCCTCCACTCATGACCCTTTAAAGTGAATCTGAGTAGACAAATGCAAGCAATATGAGTATGGAAAGATAATCTGAGCTGATAGCAAACTAACCTGTCAACTCTGCTCTGGGTGTTGTGGACAGGTTGGACCTGTAACAATCAGGACTGGCTCAAGCCGTCAAGCTTTTCCAAGTTGTTAGTGTGCAGGCACACACACAAGTCTTCCACCTCTGGTCCTGAGAGCTGTTTGCTTCCATGTCCTTCATTCCATGGCCTTAACCAAAGAAAGCACCCCAAGGACATGGCAACAGCTGCAGGGAAGGACGGATGATAATTCAAGTTTGAGACAGAAGGTGAACCCAGCCAAAGAGAGCATGTATAAAACTCCCCATTTTGGCCTCCTGCATTGCGCTACGTCAAACTCCCTGGTTTTCAGGGGGGGGTCTGAATGTCAAGATGCTTATGCTAGCTGCAATGAAAATCTTGTACATCAATAGCCATGGTCACTGAAACCTTAAGATAATGGTTGGAGGGACTGCCCAAGCCCCAATATGTGACCTCCAGAATGTGTTTTGGAGCGTCTGAATGTCATTGAAGTGGCAATGGCTCTGATCTCTGGGCTCAAGAGGGAGAGTCCAAATGAGCCTGCTTGAAAGCCCCCAAGACGGTCTGAGAAATCACTCTTGTGATTATCATTATGCCTGCGGAAATGTCCTGATAGTTCTGACAGAGATGAGAAGGCAATGTTGAGAGTGACCTTGGACTATTCTCAACAGCAATTAAACCACCAAAAGCTTCAGGCCTTCACCTTCATTTCAAGGACGTGGGAGGATGCCTGGATGGCAAGAGAAGGCAAGGAAATATCTAGATTTTGACTTTCACCAGGAGTGTTGGAAGAAACCGCAGAAAGCATGGGGATCCCTGTGAAATATAATATCCAAGGAAGGCCGCTGAGACCATGAATTTCACACTGGTACCTGCTGAAAACATTCTGTTTCACTACAGTCCTGCCAACGACACATGCTCCTTTCAATGGCTGGCAGATGATACATGCAAAGTCACGGATGATGTGGATATCACTCGTCCCTCTTGATTTTTCATCATACTGGCCTCACATTGCAAAAATGAGTATGGTTAAAAAAAAAAAAAAAACACACACACACAACACACACTGGAGTAGCCATTTCCACAAAGGAGACACTGCAGCATGGGTAGCTAGTGATCACCAGCACAAAACTTGCAGAAGGCTAAAATGTGCTGGTGTAACCTCCCCCCCCCCCCCCCCCCCCCCCCCCCCCCCCCCGCCGAATGATCAGCTTCACCTTCATCGGATCGCATTTCAAAGCATCCCGTACTACTTTGCAACCAGCAGACAATCTACAACTGCCAATAACAATTACCCACATCCAGCCAGCAGACAATCTACAACTGCCAATAACAATTACCCACATCCATCCAGCACACAGTCTACAACTGCCAATAACAATTACCCACATCCAACCTGCAGACAATCTACAACTGCCAATAAGAATTACCCACATCCAACCAGCAGACAATCTACAACTGCCAATAACAATTACCCACATCCAGCCAGCAGACAATCTCTACAACTGCCAATAACAATTACCCACATCCAACCAGCAGAAATCAACAACTGCCAATAACAATTACCCACATCCAACCAGCAGACAATCTACAACTGCCAATAACAATTACCCCACATCCAGCCAGCAGACAATCTACAACTGCCAATAACAATTACCCACATCCAGCCAGCAGACAATCTACAACTGCCAATAACAATTACCCACATCCAGCCAGCAGACAATCTACAACTGCCAATAACAGTCATCCACATCCAGCCAGTGACAAGTGTATTTACCATAATCACTGGGATCACCGGACAAACCACTTGTGCAAGGGCAAAGAATTACATGCAAAAATTCAGCAGTCTCAAATCATTAAAGGTAATGATCAACAACAATACACATTTAGATAAATAAGAAAAAAAAAAAAAATATCATGTGGGGCTAGAAAAGTAAGTTATGGTTCACAAAATGAAGAGAAGAGAAATAAAAAATAAGAAAAAAAAAAAAAAAAAAAAAATCACCAATCTAAATTTACTTTGATCATCACCTTCTAGCTCTGTTTTCAAAGGAACTGGTGTCAAACTCTCTGCCATAGGCATCTTATTTTTACCACACTGAGTATTTCTTCCTTTCACTCCGAACACTACACAAGCAGCTTTACCGATACTTAGGTCCAAATAAATCATACACTGAAAAATTTAGGAGATACATCATCCACCAATACCAGCTCATTTCCAAATACAAATAAACAGGAGATACATCATCCACCAATACTAGCTCATTTCCAAATACAAATAAACAGGAGATATATCATCCACCAATACCAGTTCATTTCCAAAATCAAATAAACAGGGAGATACATCATCCACCAATACTAGCTCATTTCCAAATACAAATGAACTACCATACAAATAAACTACCATACAAATGAACTACCAAACAATTAACCAAATAACCACACATGTTAACTTAGTCACTCACCATTTTTTGACCAGCACAGATTTACAAACACTATAAAAGCACCAGCTTAAGTTCAAAAGCCAGATTCTGAAAAAATTACAGCACTCATTCCAAATGCTGCATTTACTAGTGTAGAAAATGTGTATTTTAAAGCAGCCTCCTGTTAAAATACTCACATTACAGGCATCAATGTACTTTAATGAGTACACAAATTAAAAAAAAAAACACAACAAAAACAAGGGTTAAGGATGGTAATCTCCAATGGTGGCTTCAGCAGAACATGGGCAATGAACACAGTTCTTGGATATGAGCATTAACAGTAGTTTTAACAAGAAAACGCAGTGGTATTTCAGCGCGAACAATTGTTCAGCTCTGCAACACTTGCACATGTGACAAGAAAAAGGACTTGACAATTTGATTTCAAGATTTAGAACCATGCCTCATTGGCTCAGCTCACTCCCAGACAGTTTATCATGCATGTTCAACAGCTACTGGCTCTCTGAATAAACACCATGTCAAGCAGTTACTGGCATTCTACACAAAAACAGACAGACTGAAGAAGTATTTTTGTACACATGTTAGTGTGGCTGTCAGCTCCAGCAGTCATTCATTATCAAATGATATGCTTACAACTGAGAATCAAAATCATGACGCCTGGGTGCAGAGACGGAACAAAAAAACACAGTTATTCCCAGCACTGAAGAAGACATCTCAAAACTGAAATCACAACCACCACCACCCCATCAAATGACCATTTACATTCACGATCAACAAATACAATGGAATGCGATTGTTACAGTAACTTGTGAGCATGAATATTTCCGTTTACGTTCTGCAGGACATTTTAACTGATTAAATGATTCCATTCCTCAACCATGTATTACAATATTGACTGCCCTGGTAAGATAAAGGAACTGGTCTGTATGGTCACGATCCACTTTCATGCAGCAAAGATCCATTTCAAAGAACACAAAGGCAGAGGGAAGTGTGTAACCTTGCCTAACAGCTTTGCTATTCTAATTTAATACCAATTTAGTATCTCAGTTTTGTTTTGACTTGTTCTTTTGTTGATCATGTTCAAACCTTTTGCCTGAATGCACCAGCCTTTGAACAGTCATATGACCATAGACCAAGAGCCTGATTGGCTGTCCTGTTGAATCAATGATAAATCCCTTGCAGAATGATCAGCTGACAATGCTATTTACTACTCAAAACAAAAAAAAAAAAAAAAGCCACAGACATTACCAGTGATATGCATGGTCAGATCTGAAGGCTTGCAAGCCTCCTACTTCTTTACATTCACTGATCAGTTTCTGTTTTATCACGGTGGTAATACCATGTGCAGACTAGTCCATATATACTACACCGCATCGGCCGAGCTTCAAGATCACACTGCACAAGATCTACAGCTGATGGATAAATGAATCAATGACTAGGATGCAAGGATTTAACATGGGGGTCTCAAGGATAAGACTTGGCAGACGTCGGACATAAGCATAAGCCCAACCTGCTGGGTGTTAAACTGCACCATGTTGGTCAACGCATGGAACTTGCTTCTGTCACCAAAGCATGAAAGTGACAACTTTTGACATTTCATAAAGTGACGCAACACTGACAGTTACACTCTTCCTCATAACTGTGCCCTCAAAACATTCTTACACATACAAAAACAGGGTTGAGAAACAGAAAATAATCTTCAACAGTCAAAATTTGTGTTCAACATTTGGATTGTCGACCAACACCAACCATAACAATGGACAGTTTTATAAAACACTTTCCTTTCTCACTTGGAGGGTGAAACACTATACTTGGATTACACACAACACACAGAGAAAGAAATGTTTGCTGCTGACATGACTGGGCAACAGAACAGACATCAACACAATGTTCACACCTATACCACTTAGTGGCCAATGATGGCCACATCAGAGGGGTCATCCACACGGAAGCCCCTGGTCAGGTCCATGAAGGTGTGGATGTACGCATGCTCCAAACACAGGAAGTTGCCGACGTCCAGCTGCTGCCACTGAAAGTGGGGTTCAACGTTGGTGTGTTCCAGGTAGAAGAAGACGCGCATCTGATCTCCCCTGACGTCCTGCAGACAGGAAGACATTGGGTGTGGTACGAGGTCAAACATCTCACACAGCTCTCCTATATCGAAGTCAGTAATGCACTACACGGTTGCAGGTTTGTTTTTTCTTTCCATGCAGTCCCATCTTCTGTGCCACCTCAGTGATTATAATAATGATTAATGATTATGGTATTTGTAATGCCCCCAACCTTGATAAAATCAACTCTAAGCGCATGGGGAAAAAAAAAGAAAAAAAAAAAAAAAATCTGCACACACAGACACACTCACGCAGACACACCCACACACAACTGTGCATGGGTTATGGCTCTGAACAAAGGAATAGAAAGGAAAATCATGTACAAAATAAATATTAAACCAGAAATATTAATGCACATACACACACACACGCTGTGGGCCATATGGCTCTAAACACAACTAATTCAAAAAGAAGAAACATGTACAAATATTGCTGGATGCATCCCCCCCCCCCCCCCCCCCCCCCCCCCCACACACACATGGAGAGGACTATTAGGAGGAAGAAAAGAGATGAGTTTTAAAAGCAGTCTTAAAGGAAAAGAAAGTAGGTAGCTGACGGACTGAGAGTGGAAGTTTGTTCCGGGAGAATGGGCCAGAAACAGAGAAGGCATGTGGGCCAAAGGTGCCGAGTTTGGTACATGGAATCCGGAAAGTGAGAGGATCAGAGGAAGAGTGGAGGGTGCATGAGGGTGTGTAGATATTGAGTAAACTGGTTAGCTAGTCAGGGGCTGCATTGTTGAGGGACTTGTAACAGATAGTGTTGAGTTTATAGAGTATGCGTTTGGATACAGGAAGCCAGTGAAGTTGTGACATAAAAAGGGACATGTGGTCAGTCTTTTTCTTCTTGAGTACAAGGCGTGCGGCATTGTTCTGAATGTGTTGTAGGGTGTGAATAGAGGATTCATGGACACCAGAAAGGAGTGAGCTGCAGTAGTCGATACGAGACATAATGAAACAGAGGACAAGTTTGACGGTTACTTCGGTAGAAAGATGTTTTCTGATCAGGCTGATGCGACGGAAGTGGTAGTAGCAAGATTTGGCAGTGGTACTGCAGCTATGCCACCTATTGCCCTTGGCCTGTCCACAATCACAGCACAGCCTGACCCACCACAGCCCTGGCACTGGCACTCCACAGGGAGCAGTCAATGTCAAGTGGCGACCCACCGGAGGAGACTCTGCACTGCTGCAAAGTCACATCAGTGGTGTTCAGTGGTGCCTGTTCTGATCCAACATATCCAGGACACCACCTACTGAACCTCCTACTGATGATAATAATTGCTTAGTTGCAGAGCCAGTGTGAGTGAGCTCTCCTTCCAGGGATGCCACCACGTCCTTCAAATGACGGTGCCCATGAATTTGCCGATGCCTGTGACTCTGACAGACTAAAGCCAAGGTCACAGACATGGAGAGGACATCAAAACTGAGGTCACCTTGAGAGCATGGCATGAAGAGCCACAGAATCTGAGACTTTTTTTCCATGCTGATCAATGAGGATGATGATGATGATGATGATGATGATGCTATGGGCTTCCATTCTGGTCTGAAACTGTATGACAGGGCCGTACTCGAACTTACTTTCATAATTAAAATATCCTGGCGTCAACAAGGCCCAACTCCGCAGTGTTGGTCAGGAAATTTGAGCAACACTCTTACATATGAATCCATTAAGTGTGTGAAGCTCGACAGTGTGGCTAGATCTTACCATCTGATACGATGCATTATATTCCTGAAGTCCTCCTCATTAAGTACTGGTCAATATTCTTCATGTTGATTGAGTCCAAATATTTGTTTCTGTGGCCAAAAAGCAGACTTCGGAGCTGAAGTATGTTATATCTCTCCTTTTTTTGTTTATCAATTTGTCCTGTGATTGTGATTCAGCATTTACTTCTTGCCTTTTGTTCATGAATTTGTCCAGTGACTGCAATAAGCAAAACCACCAATCTTTGTTTTCTTTTTCTGTAACAGATCACTTCTAACCAATGAAAAAAAAAAGCAACAAAATAAACACAACAAAACGTAACTGCCAACTTTTTATGTGTAGAAGAATATAGTGATTCTGAACACAAACCTGTCATCCCTGAGCGTTATGCTAATCTGGAACTGATGGAAATGCCAATTTTTCTGCTTCTGTGTGGGTCATCTATGCCATCAGCACAAGATGGCCTGTGTTGTGTGGGATGAAGAGGATTTCAAGGCACTGGCAAGGTTTCTAAAGTTTTTCTTGAGCATGGTCACAAATGGGATTCTCGTTGTAAAGTCTTAACCCAGTGGTGGGGAAAGGGTTGGATTCAGCATGGATATGGAGCCTGAAGAGCTATTCTCCTCTAGACACTTCTCCTCCAGACATACCACCTCAATCAAGGATTGAACCCAGGACCCACGGGTCCAGAAAACAATGCAGTATCCACTGGACAAACCAGGCCCCCTCCCCTGAAAACCTTCATACACACTGACCTGAAAAACACACCCCTGGACAACCCCCCCCCCCCCCCCCCCCCCCCCATGAAATCCTTCATACACATTGACCCGACAAACACTACGGCCAGCTCTTGACGGACCTCCAGAAACCAGGCGTGCTGGTACAGGTAGGACAGGGGTCTGAGCAGTCGGGCGAGGAACACCGTGTTGGTCATCTTGATGGGATCCAAGTTCTCCTCCTCCACCACCTCACCCAGTTTGGGTCAGCACAGGCTTGTCCGGGTGCAGCTGTTGTGCTCTCTGGATAGCCTGTCATACACAATGACCTGACAAAGAACCATCACACAACCCCCCCACCCCCAAACCCCCACCCCACTGAAATCTTTCATACACACTGACCTGACAAACACCCACACACACCCCCCCCCCCCCCCCCCCCCCCTCCCACCACCCCACTGAAATCCTTCATACACACTGACCTGACAAACACCATAGCACAAACCCCCCCCCCCCCCCCCCCCCCCCCTCCTCCATCCCCCAACAGCATAGCCTGTCAGTGAGGAGCAACCATGATCATTCCTGGGCACAGTACCTTTCTTCCTTTTGGATAGTGGTAACTTTCTTCCCTTTTGGAGTGGTAACTGCTAGGCACAGAACGTTTCTTCCCTTTTGGATAATGGTAACTGCTAGGCACAGTACATTTCTTCCCTTTTGGATAGTGGTAACTGCTAGGCACAGAACGTTTCTTCCCTTTTGGATAATGGTAACTGCTAGGCACAGTACCTTTCTTCCTTTTGGATAGTGGTAACTGCTAGCACAGAACGTTTCTTCCCTTTGGATAATGATAACTGCTAGGCACAGTACCTTTCTTCCCTTTTGGATAGTGGTAACTGCTAGGCACAGAACGTTTCTTCCCTTTTGGATAATGATAACTGCTAGGCACAGTACATTTCTTTCCTTTTGGATAGTAAGAACTGCCAGGCACAGTATGTTTCTTCCCTTTTGGATAGTGATAACTGCTAGGTACAGTACATTTCTTTTCTTTGGATAATGATAACTGCTAGGCACAGTACGTTTCTTCCCTTTGGGATAGTGATAACTGCTAGGTACAGTATGTTTCTTCTCTTTTGGATAATGATAACTGCTAGGTACAGTATGTTTCTTCTCTTTTGGATAATGATAACTGCTAGGCACAGTATGTTTCTTCTCTTTTGGATAATGATAACTGCTAGGTACAGTACATTTCTTCCCTTTTTTGGATAATGATAACTGCTAGACACAGTACATTTCTTCCCTTTTGGATAATGATAACTGCTAGACACAGTACATTTCTTCCCTTTTGGATAATGATAACTGCTAGGCACAGTACGTTTCTTCCCTTTTGGGTAATGATAACTGCTAGGCACAGTACGTTTGTTCTCTTTTGGATAGTGATAACTGCTAGGCACAGTACATTTCTTCCCTTTTGGATAATGATAACTGCTAGGCACAGTACGTTTCTTCCCTTCTGGATAATGATAACTGCTAGACACAGTACATTTCTTCCCTTTTGGATAGTAAGAACTGCTAGGCACAGTACGTTTCTTCCCTTTTGGATAGTGGTAACTGCTAGGCACAGTACGTTTCTTCCCTTTCGGATAATGGTAACTGCTAGGCACAGTACCTTTCTTCCCTTTTGATAATGGTAACTGCTAGGCACAGTACGTTTCTTCCCTTTCGGATAATGGTAACTGCTAGGCACAGTACCTTTCTTCCCTTTTGGATAGTAAGAACTCCCAGGCACAGTGCGTTTCTTCCCTTTCGGATAGTCGTAACTGCTAGGCACAGTATGTTTTTCTTCCTTTTCGGATAGTCTGTTTGGATATCTTACACACCCAAAAAAAAAAGTTCTTTTTACAAATAACTTTCAAAACCAATTCATCACCATAATCCTGCACAAATTCAGGCTCTCTTGGGTTTTTTTTTTTTCCCCCTCTCATATTTCTGAGCCTGTACTCCCCGTTATTGTGCCACGGTCATCCAGACGTGAGTTCATGTGCACAAGTTGGCAAGAGTTGTCGTTCATTGCTCATAGCTCATAAACACAATGGCTACACACCGTTACACTTAGCTCATAAACACAATGGTTACACACCGCACGTACAACTACTGCTAAAGACCTTCATCTTGAGATTTTTTTTCCCCAAATTTTTTCTTCTAGTTCGTCATATTCATATTACTTTTGCCAAACATGTGTACAAGATATGGTGAACCCATATGGGTAAACAGGTCTGCTAATGCTATAATTCAGTGTGTTGTTTAAAAGTACAAGTATTTTTGCTCCTCATCATATACACGGCACAGAATGTATTATAAGTGATCTCAAATTCAAAGCAAATGTCTTGTAATACTGAAAATACTGCTGAAATACACATTGCTGATTGATGGTTGTTACCATTCAGCGACAACTTCTGACTTGAGACGTCTGGAAAGGTCTTAACACACCAAAAACCATCTGAAGTTTGTTATTCCGGCACTTGCAACTGCCAAGAAAGATTCAATGTTACAATTTTACACACACACACACACACACACACACACACACACACACACACACACACACACAAAAAAACAAGATGATTACACAGACATGCTTTGTTTGTGCGAGTTGAACAGTCTCCCCCCCCAAAAAGTCGGCTCCAATGGCAACAAATAAAATTTTCCTTTTTTCTTAATATAGAAAAAGAGGGGGTTAGTTACCGCCAGGACACATACAAATAAACTACAGGACAAAACAATGCATTTCGACCTCTTGGGTCTTCTTCAGGCAAACGAAAACGAAGAACGAGAAACCACCTATCTTCTCATATTTGACGCAAAATAAAAAATTCAGCATTTTGATTTTGTGCCGAATATGAGAAGACAAGTGCTTTCTCGTTCTTTGTTTTCACCGTCCTAAAAGTTATCTGTCTTTGCCTGAAGAAGACCCAAGAGGTCGAAACGCATCGTGTTTTCCTGTCCTGTATTTTATTTGTCTATGTCTTTGGTGGTAACTAACCCCCTCTTTTTCTAAATTTTACTCCAGTTTCTGCCTTCAGTCACTCCGTTTTGAAACTCTTTTTCATAGCTGTTTTACACAGCTGGGACATCGGGCACTGAAAGCAAACTTCCTCAGTCCCTATTCATTGTCTCAGTGCATGGAACACTGTAAAAGAGAAAAAACCAAAAAGTCAGGTTGGCTGAGATGGTGAAACTGCTCAAAGCCTGCATACAGAGGGCGGCAAAATGGGAGGAAGCAGGGGAGACATGAAAAGACAGATGGCACAGGACAGCAGATAAGCACAGAGATGACACAGAAGCAGCAGAGATCAAGGTCAGAACACGCCAGGCACCTGTGTCCAGGAGAGGGCAGGGCTATGTGACCTGCGGGCAGTCGACGGCAGAGGTGGATCCGAGGGGGGAGGGAAGTTTTGTAACCTCTCACCCCTTTCCATGTCCATCTGAAGTCTGGGCCCTGGTACTTACAGCACAACCATTATGAGCACATCACAGACAGACACAGAGATAAACACATACAGAGAGACAGACACACACACACACAAAAACTTACTTCACGTCTTGTCAGCAATAAAGTAAACATTTGTTCATACTTTGATTTATACAAGTTTCCAGTACCGTTAAGATCACAGTCTGAAACAAGCAAACAACTAACCCATAAACTTTTCCACAAAAACAAATAATAACCTCTGTATGAAGCAGTAGCTAAGTCACACCAAAACTCCGTTTTTTTTTTTTTTTTTTTAAATGTGGTGCATATGTAGTATGATAGCTAAATCTACTAGTGTTAAAACTACAAAGACACACCACCTGTGGAATATTGGTAGATTAATTTCTGACACTGACCCTGTGCAGCTGTACTGATTCCACCTCGACTGGAGAAAGTGAAGATGATGTACGTTATTCCATATCCTCAATGTGTTGCGTGTACGACTGAATTAAACAAACAAACAAAAAAATGTGCATTAGCAACAGACAGGTTGTTGAGGAACCAAGCGAACTACATGATTTCAAAATGAAAAAGGGGAAAAAAAGTTTGTGTACGTACTTTTTTGCTTGCCAGCATTGCTCTTATGGCGTTTCCAGTCCGCTCTCTGACATTCCTTAGAGCAGTAGGTAGCAGTCAAACAGCCCCCACAAATCTTGTAGGCGTGCCCACTTTTTCTGCAGTGCTGTTCAACACACACTGAACAATCAGCAGTCATGCTGGTGCACTAGGATGGACGGACGGACAGACACACAAACATACATACACACACACAAACACACACACACACACACCCCTATATGGACACATGAACACACCAATGGGTGTGAACATGCAATCAGTAACATAAAAACTGAGTAAATTTTACAACAAACTTTTCTGTGCACATATCTTAAAACTGCAAGAAGACTCTTGATTAAAATCTCTGCGAGTGTGAGCCAGACACTGTGGTACAGTGGTACATCTTGCTGCTTGTGGGTTGTCCAGTTGTGCATTTATGTCGCACCTTCTCTCTCTCTCTCTCTCTCCTTTCCTCAGCTAATGCTCATGGGATACAACAATGGTGCGAGTTTTCACTCCAGCCCTAAAGACAGCCACATTTTATCTTCAGGTATGATGCCTCAACAGTCTGTCCATGCCTGTTATTTTTGTGCCATCCACCCTACTGGCACAAGTGATCTCCTCTTCTCCCAAAGCTCAAACAGGATTAAGTGTGCATGCACTTTTTTATTGTTTGCATTCACACACTGGGCCTTGGTTTGAAGTCCTGCTTGAAGGACAAGGAAGAAAGCTTTTCCAACCTGACAATCTCCAGAGGGAATCGAGCCCCAAACCTTGGAACAGGGTCTAAGACCTAACCCACAAGGCAAACCAGGCTCCTATTTCAGCCTAATCAGGGGCACTTCTTGTGAAATTATTCACCCTCCACTGGTCGCTACCCAGGGCAGACAGTTTCATGGGTTCAGATGGGGAGACCGAAACTACACAACTGAGATTCAACCATTTGATGGACACATCTCTATCAGTATAGCTGTTTCCTAGTCCCAAACACCAGGTCTCTCTCTCTCTCTCTCAGGTCTGGTTGCTGCCAGGATGATGTCTCATGAAATGAAGCATCAAGTACACAAGTCCTGCCATGCAGTCTCAGGCAAGAATGAATTCCTTGACATCATCTTCACTGATCTTCATTTTAAAAAAAAAAGTTAAAAAAAAAAAAAAAAAGGAACATGAAAACTTCTTATACTTTGTCATTTCATGCCTCCAGAAACAGCAAACAAAACGAAAAAAAAAAACCACGTAAAATTTAAGTCTTAATAATTTTTTCCCCCTTCAATGTAAGGCCCAAGAAAAAAAAAAATCTGTAACAGTAACATGGCCAAAAATTTTGGGTTGACTTGAACTTTTTCCCCCTTTATTTCTTTTTGAACCCTTTTGTGATGGCTGACACACATGATACCCAACAGTCCCTGATGCAGTATTCACTTTCATGTCTGTGTCTTTACCCACAGTCAAACCAGGACTCTCACCAATGAAAACCAACACCCCTTCCCCTACCCATTCCTCTTCTCCCTCCTTGCCTGCCTGCACCAGGAAATGTTTAAACTTGCATTCCAAATGGTGCAGTTCAATGGGATGGAAATCTGAGCATGAAGAGGTGTACCGTTCACTTCTCAATCCAACAATGACTAGGACCACTTGTTTGTTCAGCTTTTATCAATTTCATCTTTCGTACCAGCCTTCCAATGTGGGCATACAGCATGGAGACTGCCCTTTCTCACAAAGCTGTTTACACCTGGTCTGCAGATGCTGGTATCGTCTGCTAGAGTACTAAACACATGACTTAAGCTTTGCAGATTCAATTATTCCACCCAACCCCCAGCCCCCTCCACCAGCAACTGTTCAGCTTCACAATTTCATGAATTCATGGCAAAGTGGTCAACCTGCAAAAACATAAATCATCACTTACACAGTGCGCACACAGTAGATGCCATTTCACAATAGTTGAGCTACTTTATATAGCTTGAGTGTGCACGCAGTAGATGCCCATTTCACAATAGTTTAGCTACTTTATATAGCTTGAGTGTGCACGCAGTAGAGATGCCATTTCACAATAGTTGAGCTACTTTATATAGCTTGAGTGTGCACGCAGTAGATGCCATTTCACAATAGTTTAGCTACTTTGTATAGCTTGAGTGTGCACGCAGTAGTAGATGCCATTTCACAATAGTTTAGCTACTTTGTATAGCTTGAGTGTGCAGGCAGTAGATGCCATTTCACAACGGTTTAGCTACTTTGTATTGCTTGTATGTAACCTGTCCTTTCACACTCGGTTTGCCGATGATTAGATGGTAGCAGGTAATATTTTGTTAACTAGTCAACGAAAAAAATAAAAGTCAGCAGGAAAAAAAGGGTCATTTAGGTCACTATAACCACAGCTATTATTTTCTGGCCTACCAAAAAGAAACACCTGCAAAGTAAGGCAAATTGAATAAATTCGAAATTTAATTCCAATTTACTGAGACATTCTTTGATTTGATGGTATTTTAGTAACCTTATGTAAAGTTGTTAAAAAAAACCCAAAAGGCTTTCTTTGCAATTTTATGTAAGCTGATCTTGTCCATTAGGAACTGAAAGACATACCTTACATATGTCCGGAGTCCCCTGAGAAGTGTTCTCTCCACCACCATCTTTCTTGACATCATCTGCACAGTTGATCCGACATACATTTACTGTGCCAGACCTTGTGATCTGGCACTTGGCAGTTTATCCTTTCTTCAACGTAATATATCTGTAGCATGAATTCAGGTACCGCAGCAGGATTTTCAAGACGATTCTTGATTTTCTTTTTTACCCAAGTTATACATACACATGTCTTACACCATCCCCACATCATTGTTGTGTAAAAGCAAACTTCATCTTTTAGCGATAGTTATAAATAATCAGACATAAATTAAACTCCTTTCTGTCATAAAAGTATGTGACTGGAACACACACACACCCTATCTCTCACCCTCCCTCTCCCCCATCTTCAACTCCTCTCTGTCCTAAAAGTATGTAATTAGAATACCCCCCCCCCCCCCCCCCCCCCCTCATCTCTCACCCTCCCTCTCTCCCATCTTCATAACTGCTGTCAATGACTCAAATTCAGACCAACATTTAAGCGTCTCTTATTGTTCTTAATCAGAATGACACCAAAATGTTCTCATTCGATGTGAAAAATATCAAATCATTTTCACAACACTATGTGTAAAACAAGAACATCGACAATCTTCACACCTCTCCCAGTCTGATCTCAGAGTTAGATCTGAAAAATCCCATGCCTGTTGTTAATACTCTCTCTCTCTCTCACACACACACACACGCACACACACACACACACACACACACACACACACACACACACACACACACACACACCTGAGATAAACAGATAATTCAGAGAAGAAAGACTTGTCTTCACAGAAGACTGGAAATAAATAGATAATGTTAAAAAGGCTTCCAAATTAAAATTGATGAAAGTATGTTAATTCTATGCCATGTTCAGGATACTAAGCTCGACTTGGATATGAAGACATATCTGTTCTGACAAAGAACATCTTTAATTACAGTTTAAAAACAAAAAAGGAAGCCAAATCCTTTGTCATTTTCTTTCTTTTTTTTCACTCGAGATCAGGGCATGCAGTGGTGGTTACCTGGTCTGCACATGCTATTTCACATTTCAAGTCAGCGCCACAGTCACTATTTCACACATTGCTTTTGAAGTCAAGCTCAGCGCCAGCAATGTCATGTCCTCATTTGTCTCCACACTGCTACTTTGAACAGACTATTTCACATTTCAAGTCAGCACCAGCAATGTCATGTCCTCATTTGTCATCAGACTATTTCACAATTCATCAGGTTCAGGTCCTCACTCTCTGGTGCAGGCAGGCAGCATCTGGTTCAGGACTCTGGTGCAGCACTTGCAGCACGCTCCGCAGCCTCCAGACACAGGCTGCGATGATTGCCCAGTCATTCCGCTGGCAGTCTTTGGAAACAGTAGAAAACACGGAAGCAGCGACCGCACTTCTGCAGCTGGCGGGGATTTCCACACAGGGTGCAGCAACGACCAGTCATGTCCGGAGTGGTCACACACCTGTAACTGTTAAAATGTGACAATTGTAAGCCACAAGGGAAAAAAAAAAATGCCAATGTATTCCTATGCAATTATTCCTGTCAGTTGTTTTTTTTTTTTTTTTTTTTAAGCAGCCTGACATATCCCTATGCAACTATTCCTGCCAGTTTTTGAAAGCAGCCAAATGTATTCCACTGCAACTTTTCCTGCCAGTTTTTTTGAAAGCAGCCTAATGTATTCCTATGCAACTGTTCCTGCCAGTTTTTGAAAGCAGCCTAATGTATTCCAATGTGACTATTCCTGTCAGTTTTTGAAAGTAGCCTAATGGTATTTGGATGTCACTAAATTTGCTTAATTTTTCAGCTAAAAGAATTTATTGGGATATGAAATCATTAATGGGTGACTTAATTTACTGACTGATAGTCACATAGATTTTGAGTGGAACATGAAATGTGTGTGTGTGTGTGGGTGTGTGTGTGTTGTGTGTGTGTGAGAGAGAGAGAGAGAGAGAGAGAGAGAGAGAGAGAGAGAGAGAGAGAGAGAGAGAGAGAGAGAGAGAGAGAGAGAGAGAGAGTGTGCAAAAGACTGAAGGTACAGTATGTCTGCCAAAGGCATTAAACCATAAGTTCATGTGTATACAGACTTTGTACAGATTACATACACAAAGTCATAGTAAAATGGTAAGGACAAGCACAAACGAGCACATGAATATATACATGGACAATTTCTTTCCTATCCCGAAAGCATATATATTGTCTGTACTTGTATATATGTATGGCAAAATGCTATCACAGACCTTTAAAATCCCCTTTCACATTAACTGTGATAAGTTATCTGTCTAACAAAATGTTCTCCCAAACTTGCATGCTGAAAACTTTTGTTGCATCTAAGCAATATCAACTTATATCATCCAATCTTATATCAACCTTATATCATCCTTTCCCTGTTGCAAAAAAAAAAAAAAAAAAAAAAAAAAAAAAAAAAAAAGGCAGTCTTGCTTGGATGCCGTTTCTCATTCCCAAACATTTTCATTGATTTTCAAAATTTCTCCATTGATCAACAAAATGATATGTTCAAAAATCATGTGTCACACCTACAATAACCTATGCCTGAAAATGTAAAGAAATGTAATTATGATGCCTATCTTTTTAGTCCCAGTTTCAGTTAATAGGCCCGCAACAATTAAGAAATGGGAAAATGTCAATCAATTTTTGTATAATTGGCCAAATTATGCATAAGTACATAAATTAATGATACTGGAAGACTGAATGATTGTACTAATTGTCAGACAGCTATGACCTTGTCACAGTTTGCCCATCTTACAATAGAAAAAAATGTTGAAAAAAAAAGAAGATTTTTTTTAACACTATTCCTGAACAAAGAAAACTCATCACTCAATTGTACTGCATGACCATAGAACATTACTACTTCATAATTAAAAAACAAGGTATAAAATACTTCAACAAAGCTTATCAAAACAAAAAAAGTCTTGCTGGATTCGGTGTTCCACTTAAACTTGCTTCATTAGTACTTCAAAGTTCTGCTGCACATGGAAACTGAACAAGCAATGGCAATAACAAAAATATAGTGTCATGAAGGCAATTTTGTTTCTGTCTGGTGCGTAGTATCAAGTCCTTCTTCCAGTTGGGGATTTTATGCTCCCTGTGCTCAGTGATCTGTATCTGGAAATCATAAAGATGGCATGGCATGTATGCACACGTCATCCCACCCATTGGTCTGTGAGGCCAAGTTTTGAAGGATGGCGAGGAGATTTCACATGTTCACAACATTTTGCTTGTATTCACACACAACATCACATTACTGGGAAGAAGATTTTCTTTCATACCTCATTCTTTTCACAGAAATCACAGAAATACTTGGCAATATATTAGGCTAAGAGCCTTTTGCCCTCATATTGGTGTCCATTTATGTGCTTTTGGATCACTATATAGTCAACTGTCACATGTTTAATCAGGCATAATGTATACTAAATTTATCACTGTCTCAATAGAGATTTTATTCAATGGAAAATACATGCTTCTTGAATGTTTAGTCAGTTTAAACAAAAACAGGTCCTTGAATGTTTAGTCAGTTTAAACAATCTTTTGTCAATTGTGATTTTTTGTTCTGTTTTGTTTTTTTTGTTTTTGTTAGCAAGTTCATTTACTGTAAGGTTCTGATACAGCTGTCTCTGCCCTTAGCATTTTCAAACATTGTCATCATTTTTCTATTGCTCTTGCCAACAACCTGACATACTTTTATCTTTAACAGCGCGAACAGATTTCTGTCCCCATAATTCATTGAACCTGTGTGCGAAACTCTGTTGATGAAGTGGTGTGGGAGCTCAACGAATGATTCAGTGAGCATCTGTAGGCTGCACTTTTTTTCCTTTTTTTTTGTTTTTTTTTTTTTTTTTTCTTCTTTTTTTTTTTTTGTTTATCGGTTATAAGATGTTACGATCTTGCCATTGTTCAGTGAATGTCGAAAGTAAAATGTCCTGGTTTGCAGAGTTCTCTCCGACGTCCAAAACAAATAAATGAATGGATAAAAC